>JARZZO010000001.1:54681597-54886855 GCA_030544215.1 Zantedeschia hybrid cultivar
TGAAGGAGTGGCACTCACTTCGAGATTATGTGGGGGAGGGGCCAGCAACCACAAGATTCTCTTCTCGGATCAAGATGTTGACGTTCTCCTCAAAGATGGCTATGAGCTTAGCCTACCTTGGCTTATGTCGGGAGGAACCCGATACAAGATGGGGTCATCCCGTAGCGGGGTGAAGTTAAAGGCACAACGGAATTTCCAGGGACCGACTACCTCTGCGTTCCAAGTAATATAGAAGAAGTGCTCCTTCCAAGTCTTATGGTTGGAGCAGGTTGGGCGGAGGCTAATAAATTGATCACCCCCCCCCCCCCCCCCCCCAAACCCAAAGACTTCACTCGACCTGGCCCTTAGAGGCAGAAGCGCCTTCCGGAGCCATCTCAAAGACAAGAGTGGTGGAGGAAGGAAGCATTTCCTCTACCGGAGAAGGAGGGACAAAGGAAGCCTATGTCGTCCAGGAGGTGGACGCAGAGGGAGAAGACTCTCCGGTCTAAGAAGTGGAACTGGAGGGAGATCATGCGTCGGAGAGCCTGGAGGCCCAGGGCCTAGGGAGAAGAACCCTTAGATGAGAGAGTACTGGCGGACTAAGATGACAAAAAGGATGATGATGGAGATGAAGGAGTGAGGATGAACTCACTGGAGCAAAGGCAACTTGGTGAGGACATAAGGAGGTGAGGGAGTCATCTTCTCTGGCTCCCAACTCCAACAGAAGAAGCGAACTAAATCGTAGCAGGGGAGGATGCTTAGGGCCACGCCCCCCCCCCGTTGCTGCATATATATAAGGGAAGGCTAGCACTCCCCCTCCTTATCGATTGTGAAAAAATTGGGAGGCGCCAAATGTCCCGCCATCATAACTGAAGGGACACCCCCCTCGGGAGGCGAGAAGACGGACGGTGCCATGATGACCCAAAACGTCACCTTTGCTAGTTTTGTCACATCTAAGTGCACACATGATGACACGTAGACGACAAACCTACGACGCAACGGGCGAAGATGTGAAAAGGCATCATGACGTCACCACTATCATAAATGGGCATCATTTCACTGTAGTCGACGCTTTGACTCCTGCGTCCACCAACCCCCTGACGGGTTTCCTTGGGACCGTACACCTCACACCACTCTCACCTTCGAATCTTGAGACTAAGACTAAGGGGGGGGGGGGGGGGGGGGGGGGGTGTTAGTGCCGAGGGGTAATTGGGCTGCAGGCCAATTAGGCCCAATTGAAGGCAGCCCAGGGAGGCTGCGGCCCATTTAGCATCATGTGCGATTGTCACGTGAGTCCTTGCAAGCACCTAGCAGGACATGCCAAGAGGTGGATGAATCTTACTCTCATTGGGTAAATTGAGTTTGTAAGCAAGAGTGCCAAACGCAAGCAAGAATCTAATATGGACCGTAATATCTGACAGAAAGCTTTGTATTATATCTCTGAACCAAGATGGATTGCCGATACGGTTATAATTTGAGATACACCTAATTACCCACCTCAAAAGATCTGTCCACCCAATGTAAATCTACAAGTTTCTTCACTCGATGATGAGCTTGAACTAAGTGTTTCTTAGCTCAGCTAGAATCTGATCATGCCTGGAAAGATTTTTAGCCATCTTTTGAACAGATGTAGTTCTAGGAACGTAAGATAAAAGTGTAGGTGGTGGAACTCCATAGACTGCCTGATATGGAGATATATACCCATAGAAGAATGGATGCTTGAGTTATACCAAAATTTGGGCCAAGCAAGCCAGTCCACCTAGGCTTTCTGCTATTGAATGTAAAAGCGTCGGAGATAGTTTCAAGTCAGGGATTTAACACTTCAGTTTGCCCATCCGTTTAAGGATGGTAGGTAGAACTCTTTTTCAGCTGGACATCTTGAGCATGAAACAATTCCTTCCAAAACTTGCTAGTAAAAATGGCATCTCTGTCAGAGACAATCGATTTGGGAATGCCATGCAGTTTGACAACATGTATAATATACTCTTTGGCTACTGAAACAGTAGTGTATGGATGTCGAAGAGATATGAAGTGAGCATACTTGGATAACTTGTCAACCACTACTAAAATGACAGATTTTCCTGGAGAATGTGGAAGGCCCTCAATAAAATCCATGGAAATGTCCGTCCAAATTGTATCAGTAATAGGTAAAGGTGGCAATAATCCAGCTGGAGGCTGAATGAGATGCTTACAACATTGATAAATATCATAACTTTTGATGTACAACTTGATACTAGAGTTAATACCTTTCCAGTAAAAACTTTGTTTCAGCCTATGCAAAGTCTTGTGAAAGCCTGAATGGCCCCCTTTAGGTTAATCGTGGTGTGCTCCAATGATTGTTGGAATTAAATGATATTTGGGGTGTAGGCGAATAAGATCTTTGTAACACAGGATGCCATGTCGAAAAGAACAATAAGTAGGATCAAGTGTACCCTCGTTCCAGTGCCGCATAAGCTTCTACATATGTTGATCAGAACAAAAATCCTTTTGCAAGTTTGAAAGCCACTCATGAGTGATAGAAGAATAAGCATTTAATTAAATATCTTCCCCTGATTTGCACTAGGCATCAGCTGCCTGATTGTGATGTCCAGCTTTGTATTCGAGGTTGAAATCAAAACCCATAAGCTTGACAAGCCATCTGTGCTGAGCAGGAGTCGGAGGCTTTTGTCGTAAAAGGAAGTGAAAGCTTTGGTGATCTATTCTAATGATAAACTTCCTTCCCGTTAAGTAAGACTTCCATTTGTGGACTGCAAATATAATGGCTTCCATTTCTTTCTCATAAATAGAGAGTCCCAACTGTCATGGAGTGAACATGTTACTGAGATACGCAATGGTGCGTCCATTTTTGCATTAACACTGCCCCAATACCCAATCCGCTAGCATGACATTCTAGTATGAAAGTTTTAGCAAAATTGGGAAGGGCCAAAACAGGTGTAGTAACCATGGCATTTTTCAACTGGGTAAAAGCCAGTTCTGCTTGGGGATTCCAAGTGAATGCATCCTTCTTCAATAGGTTTGTCAAAGGTGAAGCCAGCTGACCAAAACCCTTGATAAATTTCCTATTCCCAGTGAGGCCTAAGAAACCTCACAAGGCCTTGAGTGATTTTGGAGCATGCCAACCAAGAATGGCTTGGATTTTAGAAGACTCCATTGTCACTCCATTAATAGAAATTATATAACCCAAATAATCAACTTCAATTACACCAAAGGAACATTAAGATAGCTTGACAAATAGATGGTTTGCTGCAAAATGGATAAAACCGTCTCCACATGTAGTAAATGATCAGCCCAAGAAGTACTATAAACCAGAATATCATTAAAGAAGACCAGCATATATTTCCTAAGTAAAGGTTTGAAAATATCATTCATTAAGCATTGAAAAGTTGAAGGAGCATTAGTGACGTGGGACGACTATCGACTGAACTCCGAATACGTGTAACGAACCGAGATCAACACGAACACCACAAAAGGACAGCAAACGAACGTTAATTATCCCAAGTTTTCATAAAAGTAACCACGTATTCAAGTGCGCTACTCGGAGAAATCGTCTGCTCACAGTGAATGAAATAGGTAGGACCGATGGTAGTGAGAACTACCACAAGACTAGGGCAGCAACAACGCTTTCAATATATTCAGATAGTGCCATGGGACGGATCTCACACTCACGATCCGGCAATGAATAACAAATAAGTAGCTAAGGACCTATCTCATAAGCACGGAAGCAAATACAATCATATACTAAAGACAGATCGAGAGAGATGAGGTCATCCAATGCTAACCGTCCCACTGTCGAGTGGGGTTCCAACTTCGAACGACATGAGTCCACGGACTATTCCACGATCTCGTACACATGTTCCGGCTCGTGAAACTGGGAGACTATACCAACTAGGATGGTGCGGAATGGATCGTACTAAGCCGTCGGCACTTGTAGCAATCCTGGAGACCGTGGCTCAATGCACATTGAATGCTAGAATTGCTCCTTTGTTCACGAGCGCGTATAATTCCGTTTGCAGCGGCAGAAACGCCACGGGGTGCGTACTGTAGTAGCGTTCGACTTAGCGCGTGGCGGTGGGGGGGCTTCGATGGCGGAGAGGGCCCCGACTAGAGCGGCGTCGCACGCTGCGTGGGGACGGGGCGCTGTCGGATGAGTCCGACCAGGTTGCCAGGGGGGGTTGCAGGGGCTCGCGTGGACCTGTCCAGAGCCCGCATCCCGCGAACAGGGGGGGAGGGGGGGTTGGTCCGCGGGGGTGTGTCCCGCTCCGCACGCCGGCATCGAGGGAGGGCCCAGCCAACCGCAGGCACGCCGCGTGACGTGGGGGCGTAGGTGGCTGCGTACAGGTGTCGGCTTCGAGCATGGGGTGGCCACCGAGGCGGCGTGGAGTGGAAGAGCGGCTCACGGGGAGGCCGTCTAGGGTCCACGTCGCGAACAAGGAGGCGACTCGCGGGGAAGGCCTGCCGGGGCCCGCGTGGGCGGGGAGGGCTCGCGGGAGGCAGTTTACCCACTCCGCACGCAAGTGTCGGGAACCTCTATGGTGACGCGAGGGCGTGGGGGTTCCGGGCGGCTGCTTCTTGTGCGTGGCCGAGGAGACCAAACTCGTCGTCTTGGAGGAGTGGGTACGTGGTGTACTGTGGCGTTGGGCGGCAATGAGGGGGGAGACAGATGGGGAAAGGAGAAGAAAGACCGACGTGCGGTCTACGTGGGCAAGCAGGAGGAGCGGCTGAGGAAGAAGACGAGGAGAAGACTATGGGGGTGAAGATCGGGTCTTCACGCCCAAACCCTTGCACTCGCACACATAGCGGCTGACAGAAGCAATTCTTTTTTTATTCTCGTCATCAATACTTCTAAAAGAGGTTTACAAGTCTTTAAATAGAAAAACTTTAACCCTAATGAAGCCCTAATAACATAAATGACTAAATTGACCCTCCCACTACAAAATAGTCAAAATTCGTACTAAAAAGTGCAAAAAAATAAAAGAAAGATAACTGGGCCTCATAATGGACCTTACACAAGTTCCAATTGCTCAAAAAAAAAATGATCATGCTAATCAACTCTCAAGTGGGCCATCATCGAGCCATAGGGACGCTGGAACCGCTACTGACGTCCTCCTCTGTCTGTAAACGTGGGTCGGATCGAACCAGATCCGCGCGCGGGTGTCCTCACCAATTCTCTCCGGCTGGGAAGAACTCGACCTTGTCGAGTATGGGTCTCGCCCACTCTGATATCGCTCCAGGAGGTCCGGGTCGATCTGCTGTAACTCCTCGTGCGTAATCCACGTGTCTTCCGTAGGCGGCTGTCCTCTCCAGTGGAACAGGTAGCACTGATAGGCCCCATCCCTAGAAGTAATAACCTGCTCGTCCAGTATATGATCAATCTGCTCTCGCCTTGCTGGAAATGAGGCTGAAAGTGGGCACTCAGGGGTGGGGTCACTCGCAAGGGAGATAAAAGGCTCAAACGAATCACTAGGTATCACTGTCGGGTCCCGGTAGGCCACCAAATCTGAGACATTGAATGTATTGCTGATGCCATAGTCGGATGGTAGATGTACCACATACACGTTCGGTCCAATCCGTTTTAGCACTCTGAAGGGACCGGCTCCTCGAGCTTGCAGCTTCTTGACGGTTCCTGAAGGAAACCGCTCAGGTCGAACCCTGATCATCACGTAATCACCCTCATGAAACTCCTGGGATCGTCGATGTGCATCTGCCATTTGCTCGTAATGCTCATTGCTGATCTCGATGTGACGACGGACATCCTCATGCAGAATCCTAAAATGATCAGCCAGGGACTGTGCAGACTCAGACGTGCGGGACTGGATCGGTAAAGGAAAAAGGTCAACGGATCCCCTAGGCCTATAACCAGTAACAATCTCAAACGAACAGATGCCTGTAGACCTATTGACCGAGCTATTATATGCAAACTCAGCCTGCCATAGCACCTGATCCCACCCTCGCGCACGCTCTCCCACAAGGCACCGCAGCAAGTCACCCAGACTCCGATTGACGACCTCAGTCTATCCATCAGTCTGAGGATGATAGGCAGTGGAGAATTTAAGCCTGGTGCCATCAAATGCCAAAAGGTCTTTCAAAAATAGCTAACAAAGCGGACATCCCGATCCAAGACGATGGTCTTGGGCAGCCCATGCAGACGAACCACACTCTCATGGAATAACTGGGCCACTCGAGACGCATTTGACGTCTTCGAACAAGGGATAAAATGTGCTATTTTGGAAAATTGATCAACAACGACCATGATAGAATCGTGCTTTCGGACTGTTCGAGGCAGGCCCAAGACAAAATCCATACTAATGTCCTGCCACGGACAATATGGCACGGGAAGAGGGGTGTACAGACCCGTGTTCTGCTTCTTCTGCTTCGCCGTAGCGCATATGCGGCACTGAGTAACGATACGAGCAACGTCGCGCTTCAGGCTCGACCAGAAGAATCTATACTCAACAAGCTCAATGGTCTTATTCCGGCCAAAGTGACCGGCTAGACCTCCAGCATAAATCTCCCACATCAAGAAATCACGGACCGAGGTCCGGGGAATGCACAACCTGGACCTATGAAACATATAGCCCTCCTGAAGGATGTACTTAATGTGCTCTCTAGAGGACCGAGACTGAAGGGCCGAGTGGATCGGACCAAAGTCGGGACAGGTAGAGTACTCGTCCCACAATCTCTCAAATCCCGTGACCTCCACACTGACAACTGATAGAAGGGAAGATCGCTTACTCAGTGTGTCAGCCACGCGATTCTCCACACCCGCCTTGTGCTTCAGGACGAATGTATAGGCCTGAAGAAACTCGACTCATTGACTGTGTCTCGGGTTTAGCTTCTTCTGGGCGTGGAGAAATCGAAGCGCCTCATGATCAGAGTATAGCACGAGCTCCTGCGGTAGCAGATAATGTCTCCAATATCTCAAAGCCTGCACTACCGCATAAAACTCCTTATCATAGGTGGAGTACTTCAGTTTAGCGTCATTCAGTTTCTCGCTGAAGTATGCAATAGGATGGCCCTCCTAGCTCAAAACCCCACCTATGCCGACACAGAAACGTCACAAGAGACCTTAAACACCCTCGAAAAATCAGGCAGACGAAGGACAGGTGCTTGGGTCATACGCTCCTTGATGTCACGAAAGGCTGAAGCAACAACCTTCGTCCAAAGAAAGGCTCCCTTCTGAATGCAGTCAGTGATTGGAGCCGTAATGGAGCTGAATCCGCGGATAAATCGATAGTAGAACGTCGCTAAGCCGTGAAAACTCCGCACATCATGGATAAACTGCGGCTCAGGTCATTCTACCACCGCTCTGACCTTTTCGGGATCAGCGGAAACGCCCTCAGATGAAACAATGAACCCTAAGAAGATCACTCGATCTGTCATAAAAGCACACTTCTTAAGGTTCCCATACAAACTCTCGCGACGAAGAATAAGGCACACCTGCCGAAGGTGCTCCAAGTGGTCCTCCCTAGAACGGCTATAGATAAGGATATCGTCAAAGTACACGACCAAAAATGTGCCAATGAAAGGTCATAGTACCTGAGTCATAAGCCGCATGAAGGTACTAGGGGCGTTGGACAGGCCGAAGGGCATGACCAACCACTCATAAAGTCCATCTTTCGTCTTGAAAGCCATCTTCCACTCATCCCCAGGCCTGATCCGAACCTGGTGATAACCACTCTTCAGATCGATCTTTGAAAACACAGTGGCTCCCGCCATCATATCAAGCATATCATCAAGGCGGAGAATGGGAAAATGATATCTCACTGTGATGCGGTTGATCGCGCGGCTATCCACACACGTCCTCCAAGTGCCATCTTTCTTTGGAGCAAGAAGTGCGGGGACGGCGTAGGGGCTCATGCTCTTACGAATGGAGCCCCTCGTCAGGAGTTCCTCAACCTGTCTCTGGAGCTTAAAATGCTCCTTGGGATTCATGCGATAGGGCGGCAAGTTGGGTAAAGTGGATCCCGGAATCAGGTCGATGGCGTGCTGGATATCACGCATAGGTGGTAGACCTTCCTGAAGATCCTCAGGGAAGATATCTTGAAACTCCTGAAGAAGAGAGGCGACTCGGCGGGGTGCTCACTCGGGGTCTCGGCAGCAACCTCTCTAACCACTAAAAGAAACACAAGATCACTCTCAACCAAATCATGCTCAAGCTCCCTGGTAGAAATAAGTTGTAAAGCTGCAATAGAAGGTGTGCTCAGGAGGGAAGGCTCGCGAGTGCTGGTGATGCCCGAACGGGTCGGGCGGGAACTGGAACATGTACTCGCCAACGCCGTGCTAAGAGTGGTAGACGGACTAACAGGCGTGGTGCTAGAAGGGGCAGCAGCACTAGAAGGAGGCGGAGGGGATGCTGAAGAACTCCCCTGAGAAGTCCCCTTGCTGAGAGGACGCCCTAGGTCGGGAGGGCTATAAAGTGATGAGCAGGTCGCCGTACTGAAATATGCAAGTGTTGGACCGGCCCTGAAGGGTCGCGTCCATGTCATACAACTAAGGCCTGCCAAGAATAAGGCTCCCGGTCTCTATAGGAAGGATGTCACACCAGATCTTCTCCTCATACGGTGGGAAGTGAATGGGTACGAGACACCTTGTTTGGATGGGAATGGAAGTAGAACCACCCAAGATACTCGATAAGGACGGGGGTGGTCAACGACAGTCAACCCAAGGCATGCGACGGCATTAGTGGAGATTGCATTAATGCAACTTCCACTATCAATGATCACCTTACACATCTTGCCATCAACACGGTAGTAGGTGTGAAAGATAGTGGTGCGGCGCCAATCATCACATACCTTCGACTGGGTCAAGATGCATCTAACCACGCCAATCTTACCATCACCAGGACGATCCTCACTACCACCATCCCATAGAAACTGAGTCTGGATGCAACCAACAAACTCCCCCTCAGAGTGAAAATCATCCGCCATCTCATCTCCAGCCGCATAACTCACAGTCTGCAACCCGGATTGGGACTCCTCAGGATCCACCTCTCCTATAACCATGGCCCTAGACGGACACTGAGACTGGAAATGCCCAAATCCTTGACACCTGAAGCACCGACCCCGGGATCCGCCCTCCTGAGAGGACTCTCCTATAGCTGGGGCCTTCCCCTTATCCTCCCGCCTGGGTGGCGGGGCTCCCATGGGAGGACGGGCAGGAGGAGCCGATAAGGTGGGCACTGGGTCTCTCTGGGGAAAACGAGGGCAAGAGGGAGGGTCCTGACAATTGGGGTTAGCAAGCCTGAAGGCTGGAGCCCTCTGTGGCACTCCCGGTGTGGCGCGCTGATCAAGGGGTCACTGGTAGGGCGGCCGAGTACGTAGGGGTGACTCCACCTCAAGCTCAAACTGCTCCATCTCTCTCACGACCTGATAGGTGTGCTCGATGGTCGTCACATGTTAACGGAACAGTTCCTGCTGATACACACAATGTAGACCCTTCCGAAAGCAGGAAAGAGTCAACGCGCTCTCCTATCGATCCCCACATCTCATCAGGTACTCATCAAACTCGGCAATGTACTCAGAAACAGTGCGAGTACCCTGAGATATGCTCTGCCACCTATCAATGAGGCGGTGGCGGTAAGTCGGGGGAAGGTATTTCTCACGCAACTTGACCTTCATGTCTTCACACGACTCGATGGGATCATGCCGACACTGCTCAAGTAGGTCATCGACATTCGACCAATAGGTCTGAGCCTGGCCTGTCAGCTTCATCATGGCGAATCGAGCTCGTCGGACGTCAGTCATACCCATCCAATCGAAGTAGTGGTTTATGCTGGCCTCCCAATCAAGATAAACCTTCGGATCCAAGGACCCGTCAAAAGTGGGAGCATCCGTACGAGCGGCCCGACGGTCATCTAGGTCCCTCGGGACGTGATGGGGCCCTCCGCTCTTCCTCAAAATCATCCCGATCGTCTGGATCATCTCGATCCCTCGGACATCGATGGCGTCTAGGCGCCTCACCAAACTCAGGCTGAACCCCACGGGCGTACCGATCATACTGATCACCTCGATCATATCGCTCAGCTCGGTCTGCTCGATCACGACGGTCGTGTCGATCGAATCGCACGTCCTGACCGCGTCGCTCTAGCCGATCATCGCGGTCACGAAGATCCCAGTGATCATAACGATCAATCCTATCCACCTGACACCTCGTGCATCTCTGATCGGCACCCTCAAACCTATCGCGCAACCTATTATGCCTCAAATGCCTATGCGCCGCAACCTGCTCCATCAACTCATCACGCGGATCATAATCCACCCCGTCATCGGCAAGACACCGCTCGTCAACAGGATCAGCCCTTGGAAGGACCTCATCATGAGGGACATGGACGGCCGGAACAGGATGTCCCGGGTGACGCGGGGCTGAGGCATGGGCAAGAACCCCCGGTGTGCCCCTAAAACCTACCAGGTCCTGAATTGTACGCTCGGACTCATCAACCCGGTTCTCACTAGAACGGTTCGAACCTCCCCCATTCCCAAGGCGCTGGTCCCAAACATCCATACGGTGCGTGAGCTGGCTAATCAACTCGGCTAAATCAGATACATCCGGGGACCCCGCCTGCGAACTTGACACAAGTGCAGACATGTGGAAAATCGTGCTGCTACGAGTGGGCATGCAAGACAAGCAGAGTGATGATGTGAATCAACTAACACCTAGACGACTAGAATGCATGACGTAGACCAACCAATGCAAAATGCGTAACTAAGTGGACGAAGACACGCTAACACTAAAATGATCAATAAAATAAATAAAATATGCAACAAACATGCCCTAGACAAAACCTATGGCTCTGATACCAAACTGACGCAGGACGACTATCGACTGAACTCCGAATACGTGTAACGAACCGAGATCAACACGAACACCACAAAAGGACAGCAAACGAACGTCAATTATCCCAAGTTTTCATAAAAGTAACCACGTATTTCAAGTGTGCTACTCGGGGAAATCGTCCGCTCACAGTGAATGAAATAGGTAGGACCGATGGTAGTGAGAACTACCACAAGACTAGGGCAGCAACAACGCTTTCAATATATTCAGATAGTGCCATGGGATGGATCTCACACTCACGATCCGGCAATGAATAACAAATAAGTAGCTAAGGACCTATCTCATAAGCACGGAAGCAAATACAATCATATACAAAAGACAGATCGAGAGAGATGAGGTCATCCAATGCTAACCGTCCCACGGGGCACGTACTGTAGTAGCGTTCGACTTAGCGCGTGGCGGTGGGGGGGCTTCGACGGCAGAGAGGGCCCCGACTAGAGCGGCGTCGCACGCTGCGTGGGGACGGGGCGCTGTAGGAAGAGTCCGACCAGGTTGCCAGGGGGGGTTGCAGGGGCTCGCTGCACCCGTCCAGAGCCTGCGTCGCGCGAACAGGGGGGGTTGGTCCGCGGGGGTGTGTCCCGCCCCGCACGCCGGCGTCGAGGGAGGGCCCAGCGAACTGTAGGCACACCGCGTGGCGTGGGGGCGTCGGTGGCCACGTACGGGCGTGGGCTTCGAGCGTGGGGTGGCCACCGGGGCGGCGTGGAGTGGAAGAGCGGCTCGCGGGGAGGCCGTCTAGGGTCCACGTCGCGAGCAAGGAGGCGACTCGTGGGGAAGGCCCGCCGGGGCCCGCGTGGGCGGGGAGGGCTCGCGGGAGGCAGTTTACCCGCTCCGCATGTAGGTGTCGGGAACCTCTATGGCGACGCAAGGGCGTGGGGGTTCCGGGCGGCTGCTCCCTGTGCGTGGCCGACGAGACCAAACTCGTAATCTTGGAGGAGTGGGTATGTGGTGTACTGTGGCATTGGGCGGCAATGAGGGGGAGACAAACGGGGAAAGGAGAAGAAAGACCGACGTGCGGTCTACGTGGGCAAGCAGGAGGAGCGGCTGAGGAAGAAGACGAGGAGAAGACTATGGGGGTGAAGATCGGGTCTTCACGCCCAAACCCTTGCACTCGCACACATGGTGGCTAACAGAAGCAATTATTTTCTTATTCTCGTCATCAATATCTCTAAAAGAGGTTTACAAGTCTTTAAATAGAAAAACTTTAACGCTAATGAAGCCCTAATAACATAAGTGACTAAATTGACCCTCCCACTACAAAATAGTCAAAATTCATACAGAAAAGTGCAGAAAAATAAAAGAAAGATAATTGGGCCTCATAATGGACCTTACACAAGTTCCAATTGCTCAAAAAAAAAAAATGATCATGCTAATCAACTCTCAAGTGGGCCATCATCGAGCCATAGGGACGCTGAAACCGCTGCTGACGTCCTCCTCCGTCTGTAAACGTAGGTCGGATCGAACCGGATCCGCGTGCGGGTGTCCTCACCAATTAGATAAGCCAAAGGACATTACTAGGAATTCATAATGTCCTTCATGAATCTTGAATGCAGTTTTATGGATGTTTACAGCTGCCATCCAAATTTGATGATAATCAGAACCTTAAGTCTAGTTTGGAAAAAGAACTTGGACCCATGTAGTTCATCTAAGAGATCATCTACTAAAGGTATAGGGTATTTATTTTTTATTGTCTGATGATTAAGTAGTCGATAATTAACGCACATGCACCAGGAACCATATTTCTTTTGCACCAACAATACTGTAGCTACAAAGGGGCTGGTACTGCATTGAATCAACTCATTATGCAGAAGCTCTTTGACTTGCTGTTCAATAATATTTTTGTGGTGAGGAGAATGTCTATATGGAGGAATATGCACTGCTCTTGTGTCATCCAGTAATTGGATTTTGTGATCATATGGCCTAGCTGGAGGTAACCCTTTAGGTTCAGCAAAAATAAAACTGAACTTGGAAAGGAGATTTTCTATGTCAGGATGAAAAGATGGGGAAGAAGTAGAATTATCCATTGTACTATTGAGAAATAACAACTTCAATGCAAAAATAGATTGGGCTATACGAGCTGTTTTCAGTAATTGCTTGCCACTAATTTGCCGCACTTGGGATCAGTCAAAGCCGTTAACAGAAAACTTGTCATAACTTCTAAATTCAATGTAACATCCCCTAAAGTTCTCAACCATACTGCACCCAAAAGAATGTCGAAATCTTCGAAAGCTAAGAGTAGCAAATCAAGCTGAGCTAAAAAGTTACGAGTTGATAAAGTAAGTTGATGACAAATGCCCTGATAATAAATTTGTGTTCTAGAGGCCAACTGAACTGGGAGATTAGAAATAGGTCTCATAGGAAAGTCCAGTCACATCAAGGAAGTTGTGAATGCTTCCACTATCAATTAAAATAACCAGGTCCTTGTCTGCAATTTTCCCATGCAAGCGCATGGTTCCTGGAGTAGGAACGCTAGTTACTGCATGAGATCGAAGAGCATGAGTAAGAGAATCGTAGTCCGCTGAATCATCCTCTGTAGATTGTATTTGGTCCATTAAAGGGAAATCCTCCTCATGCAGCAAATGCAACAAAAACAACTTATTAGCTTTACACACATGACCTTTTACCAACTTCTTATCACAGTTCATAAGCCTTTTGCTCTCCTTTCTTGAACCTAGTGAGCAGTCATTCTTTTGACTGGGGAGCAACTGGCACTACAAGAAAAACAGGATTTGTCAGCGGCTAAGAGCCGCTGACAAATCCTAAACAGCCGCTGACAAATGCTTATGTCGACGGCTTCACAGCTGCTGACAAAGCCGTGGACAAAAGTCCCGTTGGCATATATTTGTCAACGGCTACATAGAGCCGCTGACATATACTATATATGTCTACGCACGGAAGCCGCTGACATATAAGACATATGTCAGCGGCTTCAACTAGCCGCTGACATATGAAACCTATGTCCACGGATATTAGCCGCTGACAAATAGGGCATATGTCCACGGCTAATGGTAGCCGTCGACAAATAGTATTTGTCGACGGCTTTATAGCCGTCGACAAATAGTTTTGTCAGCGGCCTAAGCCGCTGACAAAGCATTTTCCCTGAGAGCGGCCGCTGACAATACTATTTGTCGACGGCTATAAAGCCGCTGACAAATAGTTATTAAGAAAAAAAAATAAAATATTAAATTAATAAATTATATATTTTTCCTGTATATACAGATTTGTGCTTACAAAGATATACAAAAACACATCAACATGTACAAATAAACACATTCACACTTTCAAATAAACACATTCATAAAATCACAAAAAAAATACATCCACATACATAAATAAACATTCACATAACATTAAAAAACACATCCATGAAAAATTCACATTACACATCCCCGAAAAATTCAGATTACACATCCACAACTAAATGTATCAATTATCATCGGCTCACTGTTCGTCATCACCATCAAAATCATCTCCCTCATCATTTGATTCGTTTTGGGCGTCGTCCTCATTCACAGTAGGATTGTGCATGTTTTGAAATTGACTCATAAATGCGCTCATGTCTGCCATTTGTTTGCGCATCCACTCCATCTCCTTCCCTTGGGCTTTGATTTTTTCTTTCATGTTTTGCATCTCCGCAATCTGCTCTTCAAATTTCTGTTGATAGGAAGAGCTCGATCCTTCTCCCGGTCCATACCATGTACGTAACGTCTCTCGACTTCCTGCACAACGAACACGGCCAGATCGATCTTTTCCCATAACCGAAATGAATGCATCCTCAGCAGAAATGTACTCCCAACATCACTCTCCAAAGAAGAAGTGGTTAATTGAGTCATCTTCTCCTAAAAATAAATAAAATAAAATTGTTATTAGTGATACATATTAAATTTAATAAGAATGATTAAAAATAATAATTCAAATGATAAAATAACTTACATATCGACTCCTACTCTCCTCATCTACCCATTGCTCACTGCCGTCTGGAAGATCCTTACATCTACCCATCTTGAACATCTCAAGGCGCTCGGGATCACGTTGATGAAGATGATGCTGTTCAAATTATATTAAAAAGAATAAGTAATAAAAAGTTAACAATATAGAAACACTACTAATAAAATGAAAATCTTACGAAGTCATCTTTCAATTGATAATGACTCGTTCGGCCCCGCCTATATGGCATAGACTGATGGGAGCGATTTTTTCTATTACGATCAGCAATTTTCTGCAGAAAAAAAATTATTAGTTGTCAAATTTGTATCGAACAAATCAACATAAATTATCAAACTACATTATTATTTTACCTGTTCATCTGACGTGTTCCATTTCTCGCACATCGTCCGCCAATCAGGCGGATCAACACCCGCCGGCACAGAAACAATTGCATCCGCCAAAGTCTTTCCCGTATAATGCTATGAAATGATTTCAGTTTGACTTCATTATACATGAACATAAGAAAAAATAATACAAAAATAGATTATAAATGAACATAAAAAATTTCATTTACTCTTTTCTTCAAAACACCGCGCCAACTGCGATGCATTGAGGTCATGTGCATAAGCATCTCCCTATCTGTCTCGGGAGTTCGGTCCCACTGATACATTAACTGCACATTATCGTTAACTTAATTAGTCATACAAATTTGACAAACATATAATTAACTTTAAATATTGTTACCTCGAGATCTCTAAACATTGCAGCTTGTTTCGCTGCAGGAAGAGTAACAAAATTTTTCTGCCATATCTTGCAATGAAGTTTTGCCACAACACCCATGCGGGATACAAAACTGCTTCCCTTCTCACCAACGCCGTAACCGCTGATCACCCGCACGTTCCATCGTTGACCCTGCTCCAATCTCCCATCGGTGACACCTCTGGTGGGACCCCGACGGCCATGTCCCCGACCCCAAGGCTGCGTAGAAGATTGACCTGTTTAAACATACATGATAAAGATATTTATGTGAAATTATAAACATAAGAGTATCAATTTAATGAACGACTAAAATTAAAATTCATACCTATTGCAGATGAAGATGTGGATACAGATGTAGATGTCTGAGCCGCAGCGGCCTGAGAGGCAACAGGTTGAGAGGCAAGAGCCTGATATGTAGAAAGAGCCTGAGAGGTGGGAAGTTCGGGAATAAGTTGCTGAGAGGCAATGGCCTGAGAGGTTGAACGCTCAGGGATAGACTGCTGAGAGGCAATGGCCTGAGAGGTCGAATGCTCAGGGATAGACTGCTGAGAGGCATTCCGCTTCTTGCGGAGTGTGAAACCACTACCTGAGCCACGAGCGCCGCTACCTGAAGCCATCTGTTCAAATCCTAATGTATTAGATTAGAGTTAGAAGTAAAAATAGATAAAAAATAAACGTCGTTGAAAGTTACCTTCACCTAAACCTCCAAGTATTCGCCTACTCTTATGCTAATTCCTTCACTAATATCCACATCAATGGTTTCTCCCCTAATAGGAATATCAATTAAGTTTTCTTGATAAACTTCTTCAACATATAATTCATCATCTTCAGTTGTTTCACCTTACATGTTATAATAATCTCGCGGTTGTGCTCTAACAGGAATGATCCACCCTGCTGTTGTATTATCATTTACATAGAACACTTGTTCTACTTGATTTGCAAGAGCAAATGGCTCATTTGTGTTGAGTTTAAAACGTGTATTCAGACTGACAATTCCATACTTATCAATCTTAAATCCCCTGTCTTTTTTATAAACATCCCACCAATCACATTTAAACAGTACAATATGACTTTCATGATCAAAAGATATTTCGAAGACATCAATCAGACGTCCATAATATCCATCACATCCAGATTCAAGTTCCGCATTCACAATAACTCCAGACAATTGAGTCAATTTAGTATCATCAATGTTTTTGATACGAAATCTAAAACCATTTACTATGTAACCTGAATGTGAATATGCAAGTCTTGATGGTCTCTGTGACAAAACTTCAATCTCATGAGTACAACGAGGATCATTTGCTTCTTTCAGTTCTTCAACATAACTTTGAAACCATTTCAGAAAGTCTTTCTCCACTACATTTGAAGTTTGCACTTGTTGTTTGTGTTCAGAAAAAAATTGATCTATTTGTTCAATCTGTTTCAAAATGTATGTATGGGCCAAATCTCTTTCTTCTTCAGATAGTAAACGAGGTTCTACTTTTCCTTTGAGAAAACGTCCAGGAGATTTGAAAATCGAACAACTTTCATTATTAGTCTCATTAACAGTTCCATCATAATTCCTTTCTCTCCGATTAAATCGAGTGTCAATGTCATCCATATACATCGAACAAAATGACATCGTTTCTTCAACAAGATAACCTTCTGCAATTGAACCTTCTGGACGTGCCTTATTGAGAACATAATCTTTCAATTTTTTCAAAAATCTTTCTACAGGATACATCCACCGATACTGAACAGGACCAGCAATTCTTGCTTCATATGCCAAATGGATTATCAGATGAATCATTACGTCAAAAAAAGACGGTGGAAAAATCTGTTCCAACTTACATAATGTCACTGCAATATCACTTTCTAATTTGAATAAACGTTCTGGTACAAGAACTTTGGGACATATTTCTTTGAAGTACATACTCAACTCTGTAATTGGATCAGTCACATCTTCATGTACAATGCCACGAATTGCCAAAGGCAGCAATACTTGCATGTAGACGTGAGAATCATGACTCTTCAACCCAGTCAGCTTTCGACCCATAATATCTACACTTTTGGATAAATTAGAAGAATATCCATCTGGGACCTTAATGTTACTTAAGAATTCACACACAAGAGACTGTTGTCTTTTGTTTAGTGTGTACATTGCTGCTGGTATCTTGTTCTTGTATTGGGGGTCCTTTGACACATGAAATTCTGGCCGTATTTTCCAGTCTTCTAGGTCTAACCGTGCTTTTAAGTGGTCTTTACTTTTTTCACCACTTAGAAGGTTCAAAGTGCCCAACAAATTATCACATACATTTTTCTCGATGTGCATTACGTCTAAATTGTGACGAATCAGAAGATTCGACCAATATGGTAACTCTTTAAATAAAATGCTCCTTTTTTTCCATCCTTTCAAGTCTGCAATATCTTTCTTGAACTTTTTTCCGAATTTCAGATAAGGAAGACTCTGTTGTTGATTCCACAGTTCTAAACCTGTTAGAATTCTTGGCCGTCTGCCACATACAACTGTACCATCAAATTTATGTTTGTAATTACTTTTCCTCCATCTGTGATGCAATGGCAAAAAACGTTGGTGTCCCAAGTAACAAAATTTGCGGCAATTAATTAACCATCTTGAACAGGTTTTATAATTACATGATGGACATGCAAATTTTCCCTTAGTGCTCCATCCAGACAAATTGGCATATGCTGGAAAGTCATTTATTGTCCAAAGAACGGCAGCATGCATCTTGAAATTCTGTTTTTTTGCAGCATCATATGTTTCAACACCATTCTCCCATAAGTCTTTTAAGTCTTCCACTAGTGGTTGTAAGTACACATCGATGTCATTTCCCGGATCTTTAGGACTAGGAATTAGTAATGACATCATCATAAATGTTTGTTTCATGCACATCCACGGTGGCAAATTATAAACAACTGTCATTACAGGCCATATACTATAGTTGCTGCTCATATTTCCGAATGGGTTAAACCCATCACTCGTTAAACCGAGTCTCAAGTTGCGAGCTTCTGCCGCGAAATCTGGATACTGATTATCAAAATGTTTCCATGCCTCAGAATCAGCAGGATGTCGCATCTCTCTGTTTTGTTGAGGAATTCGACCATCAATATGTCATGTCAACCACTTGGCTGTCTTGGAAGACATAAACAACCTTTGCAATCTATCTTTCAATGGAAAATAGCGCAAAAATTTATTAGGTAGTCGTTTGCCAAGTCTCTTGTTCTCATTCTGTATTTGGTTGTTCAAGTCATGCATACTTTCCTTATACCTCGGTGCATCACACTGTGGGCACCGATCTTTATCTTCATTTTCCTTCCAAAATAGTAGGCAATCATTCTGACATGCATCTATCTTCTCGTATCCCAACCCCAAATCTTTAATAATCTTCTTTGCTTCATACCATGTTTGAGGTACATTGGCTCTTTCTGGTAATATTTCTCTGATGAATTCAAGAAACATATTCATACATGCCCCTGTCACCTGATTCAGTGTCTTAATATGCAACAACTTTAAAAGAAATGTTAACTTTGAAACCTTCTGGCACCCAGGATACAATGGTATTTCAGCATCCTCCAATAGCTTATAAAAGTCTCTCGCTTTGGAATTCGGTTCATGCTCTTCTTCTGCAATAACACTTCCAGCTTCTTGCAAGTCATGCAACATCTCAACTGTACTATCAGCAATAAAAGATTGTTGTCGTTCACTCATCTCTACAGTAGGACTGTTGGTTTGATATCTGAACATATCAGTTAATGGTGCCTCTCCATGACACACCCAATTTGTATAATGCACCCATACTCCGTCCACCTTAAGATGGGTTTCAACATCTATTCGGGTCAACTTTACTCCGTTAAGGCAATTCCGACATGGACACTGTATCAATTCATTGTTTTGTCCATGCCTAAAACTTATTCTATCTTCATGAAAAGCAAAGTCCAAAAACTCAGCTACCCCTCTCTCATATCTAGGATCTCCTCGATTATGAATAAACTTCATCCAACTCTTGTCAAGTCCAGCCATTTCTATGTATCCTCTAACCTACATATTAACAAATGTGATCGATTAATAACTTCTATATTATCCACGCATGCAAAATACAAAGACACACAGTGGTCTCTCCATAAAATTTAAGAGAGGGAAGACCGGAGGCTCAAATAGAAAATGTTTTTAACCCATAGGGGCTTCCGTATGCTTCAGCGATCCGCACAAAACGGCTGCAACTCAGTTGCCCAGTAGGACCATCCAGAGTTGCCGTGCCGTTAGCAGATGGCTTGCAGTAGCTGTAAAGTCAAGTGTATCATCATCGCCTCACATACAATACCAAGGACATACACACAAAGAACCTGTAAAGATAAACGCATCGTCATCATATTCAATTAATTCAAAAGTGCTACTAACAAAAGTTAAATACATAAATAAATAGATAAATATATTTATAAATATAGATATATACATTTCTAAAAAAAATTCGGCAACATCTCCCCTAAAAGTTGTACATTTTTCACATTTGTACACCTGTCTGGTTTCATACAATCTCATAAAAAAATAATATGTACATTACACATCCACATCCACATACGCATTCACATCCAATAAACACATCCACATCCACATCCGTACCTGTCAGGAAAGTTACTTGTACATATTTCTAAACAAAATTCAGCAACATCTTCCCTGAAAGTTGTACATTTTTCAAACCTGTACACCTGTCTGATTTCATACAATCTCATAAACAAAGGGTACCTACATCACATAACATGTCCATCCATGTATATTTGATCATCTAATGTTCTTTAATATATGTGCTTCATGATTATCTTAAAATTTCGGCAGCATCTCCCCACACTTCTCCAATATACCACCATTATTTACTAATTTTAAGTTTTTCTCAAAAAGTCACTTGTATGAAATACAAATGACAAAAAGAGCAGTCAAAATTAGCAGGTATATTGGAGAAGAGTGAGAAGATACTGTCGAAAATTTAAGATGATCATGAAGCACATATAATAAAGAACATTAGATGATCAAATATCCACAGACTATCCAACAGGACAATTCAAGACTTTATGATCGATATATGTCATTACTGTCAAAAGACAGTAAAAACATATATCATAACAAAAGTCTTGAACGGACAAAAAAAAAAAAGGGTCAACCACATCCATATATACAACTGCATTTACATATGCACAACCACATCCACATCCACATCCACATACACATACATGTACACATTTACATCATCATCTGTACCTGCAAGAAAACTTATTTGTATCTACATGTAAATATCAAATCACATCCACATTCATACATATCACATCTACATTCACATATATAGTACAAAAATTATATTCTAATTCGCATGCGCATCCACAACTATATATTACCCTTTGGTACTAGGCGGAGGTAAACCTCTACGCACTGGGGTTGCCAGTTTAATATACCAAAGCAGTAATATAGTCTACCAAAACAAAATCTATATCTACCAAACGGACCCTAAATGTAAAACTATATCAGAGGAAGATAACTTCTAAATAGAACTTGAGATCACTAAACCCTTGTAATCTCTGAGAACTATCCCAATAGAACTACCCGAATCATGTGTGGTTCCATCAAAGTTAATCTTGAGTGACCCTGAAGGTGGTGGGCACGAGGTAATGTCTCTGCTGGGTGTGGATGCTAAAGAAGTTTTTCAAATTTGGACCAGATTTCAAATTCGAATAGAGTTTTTCACAGGATGATCATCATAGGATTAAGGACTTTCCCTTCGATAACATGCTTAATTACAACGGTCCTTCCATATTTGCCAAAGAATGGAGAAACACATGACAAGGTGAGATTTATCATCAGTTGAACTGGAGAAAGGAGGACTAACCCAATCAATCAACCTGTCTCTTAATTGAATTTGGACTAAATTATTGAATTTGGACTGAATTTAGGCTGAATTTGAGTTAAACTTGGACTAAACTGGGTGATCCGGGGGGGGAACATGTTCTGGTTTTGTAGTCATGGAACAGAATGCTAAACTACATGTGACAGGCAAGATCATAATTGCACCCAATTGAAGGTGGCTTTTGAGCTTTCAGCAGTTATAAGTGGGAGGCTTTTCCTCTGCCAATTCGCTGAGATGTGCCTGATTTTCCAACAATGTGGCTAAAACATAACTGATTGGAATTTCTTATCTGTTTTATTAAGCTTTGAGCTTAAGGTAAGCTTGTCGTAAATTTTGAAATGTGGATAAGGACTTCGGAGCCAAAATTATTACCATTTAAGAGTGCATGATCATAAACATGTCCTAGGGTGTCATACGCAAAACCTTCACGTACGTTTGCCTTCCTCCATTGGGACGAGCCTACTACATTATGTACAAATAGCGCCTTATTTGGTGGCTAACTGTGTGACAGTCGGCTGAGGGTAGGAGGTGTAACACAGATGTTTGTCTATCTATCTATCTATCTGTCTGTCTGTCTGTGTGTTATATCTGTATCTATCTATCTATCTAACATGTTTTGGGGGGATGGGCTGGAGACAGGATGATTTTCATTTTTGTTTTTCTTATGTTTTTGGGGGATGGGCTGGAGAGAGGATGTATAATAGGAAGAAATGGTAGAGGAGTTGGGACATAAAGTATGGTGCCAGACTAAGGTGTCATCATTGCAAGAAAGCAAGCAAGAGTTTGTGAGTAAGGACTGAGTGGATGTATGGAGGGTTCCAGAATGGGAAGACATTAAGAGGAAGAATCTTACATCTTTCCAACTTTTGAATTTTATATTTGTGATTAACTCATTATTATTTGCGTGATTGATGAGGCCCATCTTTGGCCCATTAAGCAATGCTTGGATGTGACTGTTGACTCAATGGAACCTGACCAATTAGCCTGCATCCATTGGGACGAGCCTATGACTGACTTGCTCTATGCAGAAGTCAGAAGATGACTGCGGATCCCTCTCAACGTGGCTCTAACTGCAGATTGGAATAGGGGTACTAGATTTACCTAACAAGTTAGTGATAAGGCAGATCAGATTATCGTATGATTAGGTAAATGATACTCATGCCCAATAAACTTCAGAAAGTAGTAAAGATTAAATGAAAAGTTCTTATTGGCATCCTATCCATTCAGTCTATAATGACATCCCAACAAGCAAGTTCAGATTTCCCCCCCTGCTTTATAGGGCCCATAGACCCTGAACTCCACAGGATCCAAGTTCCAACTGCATATTTCACTACATCAGAAAACAAGCCAAATACGACAGAGAACCAAGTCTAACCAACACAGTAAAAGCAACGAATCCAGATGCTAGCTAGTGACTATTCATTGAATAAGTATTAAGATTCTTAACATTACAGTCATGACTTACATTCAAACATCTATAAGAAAGCAAATCAGAAAGCCACAACTTACCGCTGCAGATGCATAACACAACCTTCAAGTTACCACATATAACTTGAAGATCATGAGATTTACTAAGTGATGCTCAAGGTATAACCAACATAAAAGCATAACGTATCTCTGTAGAAAACATGCAAGATTATCGTATGCTTTTTTTTCGAGCCTGCTTGCTTCTTATTCACACCATTCTGAGATTTTTACAAAATTATACCTACGAGCATCTAGATTTTTAAAAAATTATACCTGCAGTGGGCCGTGGAAACGAGGATGGCCAGTGGCCGTGGAAAGGAGAATGGCCGGTGGCCAGTGGGCGAGCACGATGGCGGGCCGAGCGGACGAGACCGGCGACAATGGCGGGTGGGACCGATGACTACGGCGGGCCGAGCGGACGGCGACAATGGCGGGCAGAGCACGCGACCGGCGACGATGGCGGGCAGAGCACGCGACCGGCGACGATGGCGGGCAGAGCGGAGGCGACCGGCGACGATGGCCGGCAGAGCGGAGGCGACCGGCGACGATGGCGGGCAGAGCGGAGGCGACCGGCGCCGATGGCGGGCAGAGCGGAGGCGACCGGCGACGATGGCGGGCAGAGCGGAGGCGACCGGCAGTGGCTAGGGCTAGGAGAGGGGAAAAGATGGAGACAGGGAGCTAGGGCTCGGGAGGGAGACAGGAAAAGGGGGGCGGTTTTTTGTCAGCGGCTATAAGTGTAGCCGCTGACATATAGTAGATATGTCAACGGCTATAAGTGTAGCCGCTGACATATATCAGATATATCAACGGCTACAGTTTAGCCGCTGACATATAGTATATATGTCAACGGCTATATGTGTAGCCGCTGACATATATTATATATGTCAACGGCTACACATATAGCCGTTGACATATAGATTTTACTGTTTTTTTTTTTTAATTTATTACATATGTCGACGGCTATATTAAAGCCGTCGACATATATTCTCTTTGTCGACAAGTATCTATAGCCGTTGACATATATTCGCTGACAAAACCTGCCTCCCTTGTAGTGTGGGTTCTAGGTAACAGACGTAGGGAGTAAGGATCGCTGAGAAGAGGGCTGGAATACAGGTCTTCTTCTAACTAGTAAGGGACTTGATCTCTTGAACACGGGCAAGTACTTGAAGAAGGGTGTCTGGCCAAAATGAGCGGACTTCAGCAGCTAATTCATAACGTAGACCACTCAAACAAAAAAAAAATCCCAGAAGATGTTCTTCTGGCAGGCCAGTAACCTTATTGCAAAGCCGCACAAATTCCATTTGATAATCCTGAACAGATCCAGTTTGTTTCAATTTGATAAGAAGGTTGATAGTTTGAAACCATGTGTCGTTAAACATGCACAACTAACAACCTTATTTTAATCGGTTCATTCAAGTTAATTTGAAAATAGTAAATGATGAGAACCGAGTCGATCCACAGGGAAATAAATTCTTAACTTTGAAAATCTTAGATTTTAAAAACAAATTCGAAAATTAGTTGACAATGACGTACTTTAGAATTAAGACTAATGTAACTATGAAATTTGAGACTTAGAAAACTAACTAAATCATTACAAAGAAAGACTAGTTTTATATGAGGAACTTAATTATTGTTAAAAGAATACTTCCTACAATATTGCTAATTACCTAATAAAATTATGTAGGAAATAACAACACAACCCAATAATTGAAACCATCACACTCAAGTTTAAATAACTCGCAATCCACACAATAAAAAAAAATAATATCTAGCAAACCAATTAAATAACCTGTGAGAATTAACAACTCAAATTCAAACTACACTAAAAATGGGAACTTAAGAGTTAAAGAGAAAAAGAAAACAATGATCCTGATGGCTACTGTGAAGACAGGAGGCTGAGCAAAAGGGGGCGTGGCGCAGAGGAATGGTGGGCAGCAAAGGGGCATCGTGCACCGGCGTCTGTGTACGTTGGAGAAGCAGCAGATGGGTGCAGTGTAGTACGTTGTGGACCTCGGCGGCGACAGATGGGGCAACAAGCGGCGTGCGTGGCTGTTGGGTGGGACCGGCTGTCCTCGCTAGGTGCCGCGTGGCGACGGCGGTGAGGCGGGGAGGGCCTCGCTCAGCATGGGCGACGAGGGTGCCGGCTGCGAAATGCATCGCACTGCCGCGTGGTCTTCGGGTCCCACACCGCTAGTGGGAGGAGCACTCAGAGGGAAGAGAGAGACAAGCCGAGAGAGAGGGAACATGAGAGCGGGAGAGAAAAGGAAGAGAGACTGTGGGTGAGAGAAAGAAGAGAAGGGAAAAAGTGGAGAGAGAGAGAGAGAGAAAAAGAATGAGGATGCTGGGGGAGAGAGAGAGGGAGTGCATGAGAAGAAGAGGGAAAAAAAAAAAAGCCGCCCCTAGAGAGGGAGGCTCCTACTTTTTAAAAGGGAAGGGAAGTTTTAAAATAAAGAAAGTGGGAAAAAGGAAGGCGGCTGGCCCCTCTTGGGTTCTTCTTGGCCATGGAATTAGGGCAACCCTAGGGCATCAAATTGCATTTTTACCCCATGTTTTATTCTTTTTGTCAAAATGAAAGATATTCTTGCTGAGATTCGAGAATTGGACCTCCCATACGTCTCCTAGAGACTTAACCACTGCACCACTTCGTCTTCATGTCCTGTTTACAAAAATAAATGTAAATTAGATATATATCATGAATAGAATTACATTTATGCTAAAATCTTATCTCAGATTTATCGAAAAGTCGCAAATACGCTATGCTCCATTATTCATATGAAATGATGATATTTTTTAAGTCGGATTTTGACGAAATTAATACCGTTGGGATCGGTATGAAATTATCTCTCATTTCATGCTATTTTACAGATAAAAACGTGAGTATGATGCGTATGATTGCCCTTAAATGATCAAATTATCAACTTATCACACCCCTCAACTTACTCATTGCTAGTCCTTTAGCAATGCAAAAAAGGAAAAAATTAGGACAACAATGAATTATCATGCTTCATTTGCAGTTATTTATCACAAACAATTTAAGTAGTAGCCGATTGGTTAAGCTAAAGTTTTCATATCCCACAATATTTTGATTCGCGACAAGTGATTGTGCATGCAAATTGGCACGCTTAGAACTCGTTTCCGACCTTTCTGTTATATTCTTGCCTTTACTAACCCTCTATATAAGACTACTTGGGGAAGAGAAGAGAATAAAGGATTTCCCGATCAGTCAGCGAGGACCGTTTTTCAGCTCCCGCCCCGACTCAGCACTTTTCACGACTTGGTCATATTTCTGGTATGATGGACTTTTTAGCGCGGCTTTTTTTTCATTTATTTGCGCAATTGCCTTTGAGAGTACTTACTTTTTGTTACTCTCATTACTTTGCTTGAGGGGAAGTGCGTACTTTTTGCCGCCTACCTTCCTTTAGCTCTTTTAACACCTTCTATTGCCTTTAGTGTTTACAGCTGTCCATTTTAAATGACCGCCTCTTGAGAGTGCTGAGTGGGACAGTCCCCTATTATGAATCCTAATATTCCTTTCGTTCAACCAAAAAGAAAAATTAGAATGAGTAGTCCTATCCTTAAGGCTAATTCTAGCAATTCTATACTTTTAAGATCTTTCATTCATTCTAAGTTGCCGTGTATGTGTGAAAATTATCCTGCCGTAGATTTTTGTGAAGTGGGATATTTTAAACTTTGAAGGCTCTTTAACCAATGTGACTAACAAAAAAACTGATTTGTTTAAGATTTACTTAATGAAACATGATTTCATGCAATTTTCATAGGATATGAAAAGAAGTTTTTGAAATTTTTTTTAAAATTTTGACCATTTTTTAGTGAAAGATATCAGTTTTTTTCAAAAGATTTTCAAATAAATGCATATCAAATTGATTGTCCCACCCCCCAACTTGATTGACATTGTCCTCAATGGCATAAAAGATATGAAAAACATGCTAGCCATAAGAGAATTGTGAAGGAGAGAAACAACTTGTAATGATGAGGATGCGACTTTACCAAAGCCGATTGCCGCTTACAAACCTAAAAAAAAAATGAAAAGAAAAACAAAAGCTAAACTAAAGATATTGGGTTGCCTCCCGACAAACGCTAACTTTATCGTCTTCAGCCAGACGAAAATTCAGTTATTATGGATCACTCAGTTCTATGGATTCAGGTGGCTCATTTTGAAGGTTTTCAATAAATGGTTTCAACCGTTGACCATTAACGGTGAAAGTATTCCCACTCTTAGGATTCATAATTTTAACAGCCCCATGATCGAAGGCTTTAACGACCACGAATGGTCCATCCCATTTGGATTTCAGTTTTCCTGAAAATAGGCAAAACTTAGAGTTAAATAGCCAAACTTTCTGATTTGGAAGAAAATATTTTCTCACAATATGTTTATTAGGGAAAGCTTTAGTTTTGGCTTTATAAATCTTAGAGTTCTCATAGGCCTCATTACGCAATTCTTCTATCTCATCCAATTGTAAGGTTCGGCGGGAACCTGCTTGGGCTAAATCTAGATTTACTTGTTTAATAGTCCAATATGCTCTATGTTCCAATTCCACCGGAAGGTGGCACGCTTTTTTAAAAATCAGGCGATAAGGAGACATGCCAATAGGAGTTTTGTAAGCAGTCCGATAGGCCCATAAGGTATCATCCAATCTTTCAGACCAATCTTTTCTATCGGACTTAACAGACTTTTGCAGAATATTCTTAATCTCTCTATTGGAAACTTCCACTTGGCCACTGGTTTGGGGACGATAAGGGGTAGCCATCTTGTGATTAATCCCGTATTTCTTAAGCAAAGTTCGAAACTGGTAATTCGTGAAATGCATTCTCCTATCACTTATGATTGCTTTAGGCCACCCGAACCGAAAAAAAATATTTTTCTGAACGAATTTAATGACCACTTTATGATCATTGGTTCGGGTGGCTATTGCTTCAATCCACTTATAGACATAATTCACCGCTACCAGGATATATGCATGTCCAAAAGAAGGTGGAAAAGGTCCCATAAAGTCTATCCCCCAAACATCAAAAATTTCAACCACCAAGATTGGGTTGAGTGGCATTATATCCCTTTTTGTCATATTTCCTACAGCTTGGTATCTTAAACAAGTTTTGCTGAACTCATGGGCATCTTTGAAGAGTGTGGGCCAGTAAAAACCACTTTGCAGGACCTTGGCTGCAGTTTTCTTCCCCGAGAAATGGCCCCCACAAGCCAGATTATGGCAGAAGTTGAGAACACTCTGTTGTTCTTCTTCAGGAACACATCGCCTAATGATTTGATCAGGACATAATTTGAATAGTTCCGGATCCTCCCAGAAATAATATTTCTTCTGGGAAAAGAATTTGTCATTCTCACTTTTAGTCCATCCTTCTGGAAGCTGATTAGTCACCTTGTAATTAACAATATTAGTATACCAAGGTACAACAGTGTGAGAAATGGCCAGAAGATGCTCATCAGGGAATGAATCAGTCATTGGTGCACTCTCGTAAATCAGAATTCGGGATAGGTGGTCAGCTACCACATTCTCAGAACCCTTCTTATCCCGAATTTCCAAATCAAATTCCTGAAGGAGTAAGATCCATCTGATAAGTCTGGGCTTCGCATCCTTCTTGGTCAAAATGTATTTCAGAACTGAGTGATCAGAATAGATTATGACTTTTGCCCCTAAAAGATAAGATTTGAATTTTTCTAGGGCAAAAAATTACAGCTAATAATTCCTTTTCTGTGGTGGTATAATTCATTTGAGCATCTGCAAGGGTGCGACTTGCATAATAGATCACTATGGGACACTTGTTGATTCTTTGTCCCAATACCGTACCGATAGCATAGTTAGAGGCATCGCACATGATTTCGAAGGGCAAAGACCAATCTGGAGATTGAAAAATCGGAGCTTTGGTCAAAGATTCCTTCAGAGAATTGAATGCCTTGATGCAAGATTCATCCATTTGGAAAGGAACATCTTTAGCTAGGAAAAGAGTTAGAGGCCGGGCAATTTGAGAGAAATTATAGATAAACCGGCGATAGAAATCGGCATAGCCAAGGAATGAACGGATTTGTCTGACCGAGGTGGGAGGAGGAAGATTAGATATGAGATCGATCTTAGCTTTATCTACTTCTATCCCCCTTTCAGATACAATGTGGCCTAGAACAATACCCTCTCGAACCATAAAATAGCTCTTCTCCCAGCTAAGTATCAGGTTGGTTTCAATGCATCTAGCTAGCACCTGTTTAAGATTTTCCAAGCAATTTTCAAAAGAATCTCCGAAGATTAAGAAATCATCCATAAAAACTTCGAGGAATTCTCCCACCATATCGGATAATATAGCCATCATACACCGTTGAAATGTGGCTGGTGCGTTGCATAATCCAAATGACATTCTCCTAAAAGCAAACGTGCCATAAGGGCACGTAAAGGTGGTCTTTTCTTGATCTTCCAGGTAAATACCTACTTGATTGTACCCAGAGTACCCATCTAGGAAGCAAAAGTACTTCTGGCCCGATAACTTTTCTAGAATATGATCCATGAACGGGAGTGGAAAGTGATCCTTCTTAGTCATGAGATTCAACTTTCGGTAATCAATGCACACTCTCCATCCCATAGTGGGCCTAGTAGGTACCTCCTCCCCCTGATCATTCTTGATAACCGTCAATCCAGACTTCTTTGGTACCACTTGGGTTGGGTTGACCCATTTGCTATCCGATATGGGGTAAATAATATCCGCATCCAGCCATTTCACAACCTCTTTCTTAACCACCTCTTTCATGTTTGGGTTAAGCCGCCTTTGCATCTCCCGACTGGGCTTAGAATTCTCTTCTATATAGATGTGATGCATGCAAATGGACGGGCTAATTCCCTTTAAATCGGCCACCGACCATCCAATGGTACCCTTGTGGTCTTTGAGGACCTCAGTTAATTGGGCTTCCTACGGCGATGTGAGCTTTGTCGCAATGATGACCAAGAGAGTTTGGTCCGGGCCTAAGAAGATATACTTGAGAGACTCAGGTAATGGCTTGAGTTCAAGCTCAGGAGGGTCCTCTAAGGATGGCAAAGCGGGCTCATATTCCAAGGCTGGTAAAGGTTAAACCTTGGGCCAAGATGTTAATGGGCCGGGAGAATCTTTTAAAGTATTGGCTTCCTCTAAAAGGTCATGTGTGAACATCACATTTTCTTCAGCCAAATTATCCAAGATATCGATAGTATGGCATTCTTCTTCATGATCTAGATGTTGGGCTGCTTTGAAGACATTAATCTTGACTTTTTGATCTCCAAAAATATGTCCATCATGCCAGTTTCACAATTTATATTGGCTTTGGCAGTGGCTAAGAATAGACGTCCTAAGATGATTGGGGTGTGAATGAGTTCTTCCGGTGATGCCATATCTAGAATAAGAAAATCCACGGGAAAATAACAATCATAGACTTTTACGATGACATCTTCAATCAATCCCCGTGGAGTCTTCACAGACCTATCAGCCAACTGCAAGATGATGAATGTGGGCTTTAATTCTCCAATATCAAATTTATCATAAATGGTTGTTGGCAAGAGGTTCACACTGGCACCTAGATCCAATAAAGCTCTATTAAATGTGACTCCACCTAAGTCACATGAGATTAAAGGTGTCCCAGGATCCTTTAACTTCTAAAGAAGATGATTCATTACAATAGCACTCACATCCTCCAATAGCTTAACCTTTTCAGATGCCATTCTAGATTCTCTTCGTGGAGTGCATAATTCCTTGAGGAACTTAGCATAAGCTGGCACATATTTGATGGCATCGAGGAGTGGAATATTAATTTGAACTTGTTTGAATAAGTCTAGCAACTCCTCATTTTGGGCCAGTTTCTTCCTGGCATTGGGCTTAGCTAACAAAGCATTTGGAAATGGCACCCTAAGTTGATAAGAACTTGGGCCTTCATCTATCTTCCCTTTTCCTTTCGGATCCTCCTCCAACTTTTCCATGTTGGGTTCAACCTCACTCTCACTTTCAATTTCATGAGGCCCATCAGTGTAACCTTCGGCTAACTCTCCATCTGCATGTGGGTTTTCTAAACTTTTCCCACTCCTAATGGTTGAAATGGCTTTAGCATTCTCAAATTACGGCCCTTTAGGTTGTGTTAATGGGCCAGGTTGAGGTAAAAGGCTCGATTGCTGTGAAAAACCCGGAGGTTGATTCCTTGCATTGGCAATGGGTTGACTAGGAAGTTGACCCACTTCTCTTCTCATCGTAGCTTCAGCTAGTTGGCCCATTTGACTTTCCAACTTAGAAATGGATTGTTGCTGGGTCAAAATCAGCTGTTGGAGTTGAGTGAATTTGTCATCAAAGTTGAGCTGAGGAGGTTATTGGTAAGTGGGTGGAGGATGGTATTGGGTTGGTTGTCCTGACTGGAATGATTGATAATGGGCTGGTTGACCTGATTGGAATGATTGGTAGTGGGCCAGTTGAGAGAATTGGGCTTGGGATCCCCTAGCCTAAACATTTCCGTAGAAATTAGATTGATGTTGAAATGAATTCTATGACTTTTGGGCTTGATGCATGGGAGGATTGGACATTGGTAATGGGTCCTGCTGATTCTTCCAAGAAAAATTAGGGTGGTTTCTCCAGCCATGATTGTAAGTATTTGAGAATGGATCATTATTGGGCCTGGAGAATCCCTGGGCAGCCTGAACTTGTTCTTGAATGAATGGTGGAAGTTGGGCCGCGGTTGGACATTCATTCACTTGATGGGTCGGACTTGCGCATAAGGCACAAATGTCATGATTGACAGCAGATGGGCCTTCATATGGACTAAATGGTGTTGGGTAAGTAGGTTCGTTCTTGTTTAAGGCCAAGAGTTGGTCTAACTTTTGGGCCAAGATGTCTACCTTATCCAATTTCTGATTGATCAGATTGATGTCCATTCTGGATTCGGGCTCACCACGAGCCTTAAGTTCATACATTCCAGCCCGTTTAGATGGCCCAACAGACCTCTCATAAGATGATAATAAGGCATGGTTGATAGAATTTTCACTTAACATCTCAAAAAGGTCATAAGCCTCATCTTCATTTTTCATCATAAATGCCCCTCCACATGAGGTATCCACCATTTGTCTGAACTGTTCAGACAATCCTTCATAGAATGCTTGGACAATTTGCCACTTTGATAGCCCATGATGGGGCATTCCTAAGCAATTCTTTCAATATTTCCTAAGATTCATAGATCAATTCTCCGGGAGTTTGGGTAACACTCGTGATGGCCCTTCTCATGGTATTGGTCCACCCTATGGGATAGAACTTCTTTAGAAATTCTTTTTGCATTTCTTCCCATGTCCTAATGGGCCTACCTATAATCCCCAGCCAATATTTGGCTTTATCTTTCGGAGAGAAGGGGAATATGGTCAACTTAAGGACATCATCGGTGAAATTCTGGATTTTTACTGTGGAACAGATTTCTAGAAATTCATCCAGATGCTTATAAGGATTTTCATTTGTATTCCCATAAAAAGATGGGAGCATCTGAATGGTACTTGATTTAATCTTATATTGATTGGCCGGGTTCTGAGGAAGGTGAATACAAAATGAAGGTTGATATTGATTTGGAATGAAATAATCCTTCATTTGCTTCGGTGGCTGCTGATTATCGGCCATTTGATCTTGCGGTGGGTTTCTTTGATGAATAATTCTCTCAATTTCAGCAATCGGTCCCAGAAGGTTTGGACTTTGAGATCTCCTACCTTGTATGTACTAAGAGGAAGAGAGAGAAGAAGGATTTGATTTTTCTTTTCTTTCACTCTTTTTTTTATATATATATATGCAAACAAATTATCAAACAATCTTAACCTAATGACCTAAAGTTGACCTAGACTTCTATGTGAATTTTCTCACAAGGTGAATGTGGTCCACTTCGAGTCACAACCACAATCAGTCAACGGCCAGGTAAGAGGTGGGGTAGTGGGAGGCTCCCCCTACTTTCGTAGGGACCTAATTAAGAAACCACTTTCTCGCTTAGGCATTTGTTGTTTAACCTCTAGCCTAGATACCATTGCAAAAATGGAGGCAACCCGAGATTTAAATCACGCACAGTGTGAACCCTAGGGTCCCTTTCGACTTGCTTTTATTAAGTTTATGAAATGCCAATGCAAGGAAGGTGATTTATGGGTAAAGGAAGGGTGATGAAATCTCCACCTTATGTTGTTATGTGAATTGCCCTTAAAAATCTTTTTCAATGCAATGCAACAGTCAAATCAAGCAAGGGGTGTTTGATGCAATCATGAATGACTTGTTATAATTGAACACGTACCTTTCTCTCGCAATCTTCAACAAAAATATAGAAATGACTGAAAATAGAAACTAATGCATGCTTTCCTAAAATGATGAATGCCTAGCATGGAAGGTTTCTAATCTTAAGATGAAGATTTTGAATTTGAATTTTTCTTTCCTTTTTTTTTTATGTTAATGACAACCTATCTAAATTGGCAACTACAAAAAGGAAACTAACTAAAATAAATAAATTGAAAAATAGAAAATTGAAACATACTTACCAATGATTTCGCTTTCCTTTTTTTTTTTTTTTTCAATATACCTACAAAAATAAGAAAAAGAAGGTTAACTAAAGAACAATTACACTAAATCCAAAATAATCAAAATTAAAAAATTTTGTTCCCCAGCAACGGCGCCAAAAATTGATAGTTTGAAACCATATGTCGTTAAACATGCACAACTAACAACCTTATTTTAATCGGTTCATTCAAGTTAATTTGAAAATAGTAAATGATGAGAACCGAGTCGATCCACAAGGAAATAAATTCTTAACTTTGAAAACCTTGGATTTCAAAAACAAATTCGAAAATTAGTTGACAATGACGTACTTTAGAATTAAGACTAATGTAACTATGAAATTTGAGACTTAGAAAACTAACTAAATCATTACAAAGAAAGACTAGTTTTATATGAGGAACTTAATTATTGTTAAAAGAATACTTCCTACAATATTGCTAATTACCTAATAAAATTATGTAGGAAATAACAACACAACTAAATAATTGAACCCATCACACTCAAGTTTAAATAACTCGCAATCCACATAATAAAAAAAACCAAACTAATTAAATACCCTGTGAGAATTAACAACTCAAGTTCAAACTACACTAAAAATGGGAACTTAAGAGTTAAAGAGAAAAAGAAAACAATGCTCTTGATGGCTACTGTGATGACAGGAGGCTGAGCAAAAGGGGGCGTGGCGCAGAGGAATGGTGGGCAGCAAAGGGGCATTGTGCGCCGGCGTCGGTGTACGCTGGAGAAGCAGCAGATGGGTGTGGTGTAGTACGCCGTGGACCTTGACGGCGACAGATGGGGCAACGAGCGGCGCATGGGCGGGAAGCACTCGCAGAGCGCCGCTTGGCGGGGCGGCGAGTGGCGCGCGGGCGGGAACTGGCACGGGCGACGATGGGGCTCCGGCGCGAACACGCGCACGGCCGTGTGGCTACTGGGCGGGACTGGCTGTCCTCGCGAGGTGCCGCGTGGCAACAGCGGCGCGGCGGGGCGGGCCTCGCTCGGCACGGGCGACGAGGGTGCCGGCTGCGAAATGCGTCGCACTGCCGCGTGGTCTTCGGGTCCCACACCGCTAGTGGGCGGAGCACTCAGAGGGAAGAGAGAGACAAGCCGAGAGAGAGGGAACGTGAGAGCGGGAGAGAAAAGGAAGAGAGACTGTGGGTGAGAGAAAGAAGAGAAGGGAAAAAGTGGAGAGAGAGAGAGAAAAAGAATGAGGATGCTGGGGGAGAGAGAGAGAGAGTGCATGAGAAGAAGAGGGAAAAAAAAAAAGCCGCCCCTAGAGAGGGAGGCTCCTACTTTTTAAAAGGGAAGGGAGGTTTTTAAATAAAGAATGTGGGAAAAAGGAAGACGGCTGACTCCTCTTAGGTTCTTCTTGGCCACATAATTAGGGCAACCCTAGGGCATCAAATGGTATTTTTACCTCCTGCTTTATTCTTTTTGTCAAAATGAAAGATATTCTTACTGAGATTCAAACATTAGACCTCCCATACGTCTCATAAAGACTTAACCACTGCACTACTTCATCTTCATGACCTATTTACAAAAATAAATATAAATTAGATATATATCATGAATAGAATTATATTTATGTTAAAATCTTATCTCAGATTTATCGAAAAGTCGCAAATACGTTATACTCCATTATTTACATGAAATGATGATGTTTTTTAAATCGGATTTTGACGAAATTAATACCATTGGGATCGGTACGAAATTATCTCCCATTTCATACTATTTTACAGATAAAAACATGAGTGTGGTGCGTATAATTGCCCTTAAATGATCAAATTATCAACTTATCAAAGATCATGGGATTCTAGTAACCAAATCTCATTTCTAAGCCATCCAAGAAGGCAGTCTAGAACAAACTATCTTGCATTCCCGAGAAATGCCAATACCACTCTAAAGCATCACCATCTAGATAAAAAGGAGCATGAGAAATTCGATGCCCTTCAGGAATCTGATTAAAAGCAAAACACTTACTCGCTTTAAAACTTCCAAGCAACTGGATCCATAGATCCATCGTAGCGGGGGAAATCTAAATATTTGGGTTTGCAAAAAGGTTTGAAAGGAGTATTATCATTAGAAACAGACCTGGGTTCCTGCTGATGCAACATAGATTCAATCATGTTTACCCTTTGAATCATACCCCCCATCTGATGAGACATAGCATCTTGCAACTCTTTAAGCATATTTTTCATTTCTTGCAGATCTTCCACCGCCTTGGATGCAGGTTCAGGAAGGTTGGAACTCGGAGGGGGCGATGCCACCAATTTGTTGGAGCTCCTCCTGGGTTCCCGGTCGATTCCAGGCAGGAGAGGCCCTGACTGATCACTCCGAGCGTGAGTTGCCATGGTGGAAGTGGATTGAACAGAAGGATTGGAGATGATTTGCAGGAAAAAACGGGAAGAACCGGAAGAACTTGAAGAGATTTAACAGCATTCTACAATTGGTTCTATTGCGATCAACCAGTTTTACAATACCGTTGTGACCGTTCGATACAGTGCTCTGGACCGCTAGAACAGTACTTTGTATCATCTTCCTCTCTCGGTGAGCTGCTCTCATTCTCCCTCTCTCTCTCTCTCTCTCTCTCATGGTGGACCTCTCTAACACACTGGCGTAGGTAGGACTGGGTCGCACTGAGATCCTTGTATATATACCTTCATAAATTAGATACTTGTATATATACCTCATATTCTCACATATTATTATAGGAGTAATATTTGTTGCATTGCATAGGGTGCGACACAAAAAGTGATATATTTTTTTATTTTTTAAGGTCGGTTCCATTATGTCCGACACGTCCGTACAGTTCGATCTCCTATTGAACGACCAAAAAATATCCAAAAAAACAAAAAGCGAGTCCAATGAACAATAAAATTTTTGGGTTGTCCAATTGAAGATCGGCCTATATACGTGTTAGGCATGGTGGGGTCGACCTAAAATTTCAAAACATAAAAAGACAAAAAATTTTTACTACTGCTACAACCGTTCGTGCGGTGCGGGGTGCACCGCGCGGCAATAAATGCTCCTGAAATTCCATAACCAAAAGATTTTACACATATAACCTTAAATTCACTACTTATTTGTATACGTATCCTTAAATTCAATGGAAATTTGCATATGCACTCTTAACTTGATCATAATTTTAGAAAAGTTTTTGACATATCCAATTGAAATTCACGATATTTTGACGTAGGGGTATAATTATAACTATAATCCTTGGAAGATTTCAGAGGTATTTATACTTAAGATTAATTTCATATAAACCCTCATTGTATGTAAAATATCAGACATACCTCTCTTATAGAATATCATATATATCTCCGCTACAATAACAATCTATTAAAGATGCATACTATATCATTTTAATAAGGATATATATGATATTATACATTATCCTACTTATTTTTGTTATGATAACATTCTATCAAAATGCCACTGGTGGATCCTATATCATTTTAATGAGGGTATCTATGATATTGCAGAAATAAGAAAGATATATCTAATATTTTGCATGTAAGCAGAATTTATATAAAAGTAACTATTATAATCATACGTGGGAATTAGGTGATATACCTACAAACAAATAGTTGGAAGCGGTATAGATACAAGAAACCCTAAATAATAATCGTTACCCTTCCAACTACCAAGCGTGTAGATATACGTGACCGGAGGGGGGCCCGAGGACAATTCGCGTCCAACAGCGCTCAACTCTCTCTCTCTCTCTCTCGCTCGAGATCTCGCGTTTGCGGACAGAAGAAATTCGTAGGCATCCCGTGCCGTGCCTTGTGAACCCTAGAAACCACCCCCCTTCGCGATGGTACGTGAGTCGATTAATCCCCTCCGGTCACCCCTCCGTTTACAATATCGATTCTTGGATAGATAATTTGTTCATTTGATCGCAAATTCTTGCTTCTCTTTTGCTCTGGTTCGAATTTGATTTACCTCCCAGTAAATATGATCCCCCAACTTGGGTGCTCTTTTCTTTTCCATACGATACGAATCGAGCTTGTTTTGTTAATCTCAAGTTTTGATGTTGTTTTCTCTCTCCCCAGTCTTCGCTTGCGGCTGCCAGGGCAGACAATTTCTACTATCCGCCAGAATGGAGCCCCAAGAAGGTGAGGCGCATATGGCGCAATTCAATTCGGTTCCTGTTGCACAAGCTTGCTAATTCTCTGTAATTTTTGATGTTCACATGCTCTTCCTTCTGGTCAATTCTCCAGGGTTCTTTGAACAAATTTCATGGGCAACATGCCCTGCGCGAGAGGGCCAGGAAGCTGGACCAGGGGATTCTGATTATAAGGTAAGGATGGCTGTGGTATTGTGTTCTTCTAAGTTGTTGGTTCATGGGAGGTTGTTTCTTGCCCTAATTGTTGGCGGAACTGACGGTACTTTCGGAAAGTTATGAATTTTCACATAATATTTCTTTTCCAGTTCCCTTTTTGAAATGATAACTGGAATTGTAACCGAATCAGGCGCTTTTCTTTTCTATTATTTTCTTTTCTTTTGTAATGAAGTATCATTAAATGTCACAGACTAACCTTGCGTGTTACAGTTGTAAAAGTAGGCTTGTTTCATGTTTATCCTTTTGTCATCGGCTCTCACTTTCTGCTGCCCTGCTCGATCACCCTCCCCTCTTCTTGCTGGCAAATGCCCCTCTTTTTGCGGCTGAAAGACAGACATTGTTATCTTTTTTTTAAAGAAAGGACTAGAGAGGTCCCTAGACTCTTTTAGAGAGAGCATAGGAAGTTTTTTTTTTTTCGAAAGTTCAATAGCACCATGTAAGTTTTTTTTTTCTTTCATAATCCTAGGAAGTAAGTTACTCGCAATGAGTGGTTGCTAAACACCGTCTTCTGTGTAGTCTTAAGTAGATATCCATCACATACCACCTAATAGTTCCTTCTTGAGAAATAAGATGCTCCCATCTCTCAAGTAGAAATCCCGACTCTTGATCAGGTTTTGTACACAAAGCCACTTGTCAAAAATAGGTTGTATTCCTATCCCCCTCCTTCATCCTTCACTCCTTGTGATATTTACTTCTAGTAGATCGCTTCCATCTCTCCTTAGATCTTTGTTTCTAATAGATCTCTTTTTTTAGTAGAATCTTCCTTTATTTAGCCTTCAACCTCTTTTTAGCTCTCTCTCTTCCTCATGAAGCAATCCTGCCTCCTTAAGGGATATAAGTCCCTCTAGTTGCTCTAGACGCCTATACCTTGCCCCTATACTTGAAAACATTTTGTTAGTACCCCATTAGGATAATGCATGTCTAAGCTTCTTTAGCTTTTTGACTACCCTAGCCATGGCAACCTTCTGTAATCAGCTTACTCCAGACCTTGCTATCCAGGTCCAAAAAACCCTCTGCCGCAGCCACTATCTTTGCGTCTTGGGTCTCTTCTTATGTCTAGTGTTGCTAATCAATAGAATTAGCTTATAATTAGGCACCAGCCTTGCCAAGCATGGTGCTTCCGGCTTAGGAAAGTGACCTTTCCATTCAATTAATGCAAAGAATGTGTCCAATACCAAACAAGTAGGATTCTTCCTGAAATTAAACTAAACAAAGGAGGCATTATGGGTGCACATATCGATCAAGTCTGCCCCTGTGCTGACTTCCTTGAAGAGTTCTATCTCTGCATACTTAGGGTTGTCTATCCCCTTCATAAGTAAAGGCTAATAATTCATCCCAAGGAGCCTTCTTACCCTCCCTAGATTGAGGGGCACAAATACTAGAGAAGTCCCATACACCGCTATAGTGAAAGCATGCCTTCCAACTTTCCAAATTTCCTCTAGCACATGGAATTCCGGATCGGGTCGGGTACCCAGATCAGGACTCGGCGATCCCGATCCGATCTGGATTGGATCGGTCAGATCGGTCGATTCAAAGGAAGCAGGCCGATCCAAATTATTTAAAATTTATTAAAAATCAGAATTTTTTTTTAAAAAAAAATCAGAAAAAAAGTATGAAAAATCGGAACATATTATTCAATGAATGCACAATGAAAATGAGTGCAAATCATGCACATCCATAAAAAAAGAACATTAAAGATGATTAATTGACTAATAATTATTATTGTGCACTAATTAAAAAAGATATGTTATGAAGTTTTTAACATGAAAGTAATGAAAATATACTTTGGACACCCATAGCCAAACAAAGAGCTAACGAGATCTTCAAATTCCCTTTAAATACCTCAAAGTGTGTATGCTTGTTGGCTTGAGCTTTCTCTTGAGTCTCCGTCACAGAGAACCTCAAGAATCACAGGAAAAAAAAATTTCCTTCAATAAATCAACTCTAATTTCTGAAAATAAAGGTATATATATAGACTTGAGTTTAAGACTCCTATCCCGACTCTAAACCTTCCGATCATATCCTCAACTGTCTCTATCCACAAGCTCTTTAATTAGTGAGAAAATCGCACCTTAAAATCTTAAAAAATAGAAAATTACATACTGAGCCATAAATGGGCCTAATAAATCAAAATAAGTGTCTTTCCATTCCTCAACTGGGCCAGGCATCATCTCCAAGCCAAAGGAGGTGGCTCCAAGCCCGATAGATGCCTGCTCTGCACTGCCCATGAGTCCCCTCCTGCATCAGAATCTAGTGTGGCTAGTAGAGTGGCTTTATTTGTTGGAGGGTTAGAGAGTGGGGCAGAATTTTGTGTTCTTCTGCCATCTTGTCTTCTCCTCTTTTTGACACATTGAAGGAGGGATGAGGGACTACCAGCTGGGGGACTGGCTTTTGGTTTTTGTACCCTGTACATGTACATCCTTTTGTTTATTAATACATATTTGTGGCTATGCCACGTTAAAAAAAAGTTTCGGCTAGGTGTTTGGCTCCATTTTGTGAAGTATTAGTATCAAATCCTTGGATCATCCATTAGATCTAACTGATCCCAGATTAATGGGACACTTGTGATGACAATGATAATTTTCTATTCTCTTGAGTGCTTTTTTACAAGCTGGAATCATAGTGAATAGAAAATTATCATTGGCAGTAAATCCTTGGATCATTTATTAGTTCTTTGCAACTAATGATGCCTGAGGAGTTATTGGATATGTTCAATGGGGTATTGGAAGCTGAGTTGTGTTTTGTTTGGGGTTGTTGGTGGTGATGCAAAGATTTCTTAGCAACAGTACAGACAACACATCGATATTTTCGGGGGGTAGAGAGAACAACATCATGTGAGACAAAAGAGCTAGTAGAGGAAATGATGATTGATTTCAATAATTAGTATAATGATGATTAATTTAGATGAACAGGTTATAGAGGCATCTGAGAATTTTGCACGTCTGGACTACCCTAGTTTGCATTGATATCATAGAAGACTGGAACAGGAATTCATGGGCTAGCCCATCTTGCATTGTTATCATAGAAGACTGGAACATGAATTCATGGGCTACCCCAGTTTGCATTGATATCATAGAAGACTGGAGCAGGGATTCATGGGCTACTTGTAGGATTACGAATAAAGGCGCTATTTGAAAGATTCCAGAGAAGACTGGCTGGATGAAAGCAAAATATCCCAGTTTCAATAGCAGGACCTCTGTTTCGATCAGCTGTCCAGTTTATTTGTTGTCATATACTGCCAGCAGGAATCAGCAAGTCATTGAGAAGATTCACAGGGTCCATGCCAATCGTGCGGCAAAAACAACTGTTAGGTAAAGGGTCACAATGATCAGGTGGCTATGGACCAAGGAAAGGCATCTGGGGATCAAATATTCACAAGCTTCTAACAGGGGCCTTCTGGGAAAAAATGGCTGTGGACACAATAATGTCAAAGATGGGACATGGACTTGTATTGTGGTTTGCCAATAATAGATGGGAAAAGGTGGGCCATAAGGCCTCCCTAGCATTAGGTCTCTTTAGTATGTTTGGAAAGATGTTTTGTTCATGTTTTGTACTTGCAATGGAATATTAATATTGAAGTGGATTTAGGATGGGAGACCTGATCGGACAGATGAATTGGGAGGAATTGAGAGGTACTGTTCCCATTTTATGCTGCTTGCAAAGAAACTGGTTATGCCATAGATTTGTGTTTGAGGTTTATGATCTTAGAGAAGCAGACCCCCCCAGATTTAGGGGAAGTGACAAAGGGCCTCTACTGTGGTAGGTGTAAGGTGTTCGCTTTTTTGGAAGCATGAAGTATTTGCTAATATAGCGGATAGAATGATGAAGAACCTTCTTTGTAGCATAATCATTTTATAAGATATTGTGGGGCGATAGGAGATGTAAGAAGTGGAATAATATTAGGAATGTGTAGGCTTCTCTCAAGGTGTAAACTAAAAGAAAGTACCCTTCAGGTTGTGCACATGGAAATGCAGTATGACTTAGGATTGTAACTTTGTGCATGTGGGGATGGCTGTAGATTAGGTCTGCAAGGGAGTCGGGTTAAGGCCGGTGTAGAACCAACCCTAACCCAACCCATAGTTGACCGGATCAACCCTAACCCAATTCAGCCCAACCTTCATGATCAAACATGAGCCCAACCTGTGAAAGCCAAGTCAGACTTGGTTTGAGTTGGGTTGGCCATCTTTCTCCCTTGCAAGTCTGCACATCTTCTCCCCTTCCCATCTTCCTCTCCCCATCTTTCTCCCTTGCAAACCCTCCCATCGGTGGCACAGCCCACCTCATCCATCTGCAAGAAGAGGAATAACAAGACGATGTATTGGTATAATGGAGGACCACCACCTGGTGACATACTGGAGGCAGATGCCTTGGTGCTGTGGTGGCATGGCAGATCTTGCAACCGTGGATCTGTTGACACAGGACAGATCCAACGATCTCAGGGTAAAGCTGTCAAAGCAGCAAGACTTCCCCAATTGATGACCTGCAGCAGATGTTGCTCCATCTCTTCTATGCCAGATATGCACCCTCTCTTCTACAAATATCAATGGATCTGCCCTCTCTGTCATGTGAGCATGGCAGATCTGATGGAGGATTGGAGGATTAAGCTGGTTGCAATGGAGAAGGGTGGGGACAAGTGTGGCTGACAATAGAGGAGGCATGTGGAGAGTGGGTAGTGCTATGCTGGAGGAGAGAAGGACGGTCGATGTTGGATTTACCCCCAGTGTCCTGGTTGTGACTTGTGAGAGAGGAGGGAAAAGAGGGGGGTGGGCGACATGTTGTGTTTGGAAAGAAAGGCAGTCTAGGGTTGGGGAGGATCGCTTGGGCTCGGGTTGGGTTGGGCAACCCGAGGGATCAACCTGACCAGCCCGAACCAAAGCCAGGTTGAGTGCCTTGCTCAATCTCGATCCAACCCAACCTGATCAGAGGTTGGGTTGTTCTGGTTCATCGGTTTGGACCGTGTGGGTTTGGGCTGACCTGCCAAAGTTGCAGCCCCCTATTATAGATTGATTTCAACTGAAAAGGAATTGCTTTTGAAATTCCAAGGACCAGATTAGGCAAATCCTTTCCATTTTTTGTTCCATACATAAAATGAAGTATCTGTATTGATTCACCCACACAAACCAAATGAATTGAGAGGCTCCACCACATGGTGTTATTAACATTGTAATGCCTCAACATAACTGGGGAAAAGCATGGCTAGGGAGGGTTGGAGGGTGATTGGCTATTTGTAATTGTGAAAGTGGATAATTTAGCATACAGCTCACTCTTTTGGGGTTTGGGCATTTGCTTTTCATTCTAATTAGACTCTGTTTCACTGGATGCATTTTGCATTAGGACTTTTTCAGTATTAGTTCCTATACAATTATGAATAAGTCCTTATATCTTATGCATTTTGTTATTAGTCCCTGTATACTTAAATATTTTATTTTTTAATCCCCACCTTCTACTTCAATTAATTTTTCTTAACTTGATTATAGTCAAACATGAGTTAACTTTAACTTACCATGAAAAAGACACACACCCCTGGTTAAACTTTACCATGGTTAAAAGCAATTATTCTCTCTCTCTCCACAAAATCCATGGTGCCTGCAGCTGCGGCAACACGTGGAGCCTCATAGCTCGTCAAGTCTGGCCATCCCACACTCACCTCCCTCAACTGACGACCTCCTTCTGGAGACCCCTCTGTTCTTTCTCTTTCGTCCAAGTGTGCATAGTGAGCAAAGGTGTGATCGCAGGGCCATGACCTTGACGGACTCAACCTCTGCCTGCCTTACGCACCTGGCCTTCTTCATGGCCAGCTCTGTGATGGCCTCCACCACCTCTGCCTCCCTCACATTCTCACCTTCACATCTTCCCTCACCCTCACCTCCTTCTTTCCCTCCCCTCCCTCTGCGTCACATATTTGTTCGTGTCCGTGCTGATCTTGGTGACATTCTACAGCCTCTTCCCCTCTTACTGCTTTGACCTGGTCTGCTTCATCTTGGCCTCTGCCACATCCACCTTTGGCCTGGTTGGCCACCTCATGCCGGGCCCTGTGCCCCAGGTAGAAGTACTCATGCCCCGCAAGACACCAATTGCTTCACATTAGCATTTTAGATGAGTAGGCCAAATTGGTTGAGCTCCAATTGCACCTTGTGGAACACCTTCTCCTTGTTATGGAGGCTGCCAGCTCGTGGGTCTCCCCCTCATTGATGCCCTTGATGAGCTTCTTGGCGTGGGCGGGGACCTTGTCATCGGGGAGATGAGCTTGGAGTAGCTGAGGAGGTGGTTGTGGTCATTGATGCAGGGGCCATTGATGAAGATGGCAGGGAGTAGGAAGGGCAGCTTCTCAGTGCTCATGGCCTGCACCTAGCTGACAGGGGAGAGGTCAAAGATGATGCAGGAGCAGCAGGATTGCCTAGCGAAGCCTACACATGTTGGCAAGCCATGCCGTGGAGTATTCATTATGTACGTGGGAGGGGAGGAGGCACAGGCCTAGTAGGGGGTGTGATTGTGTGTGGTTGCCAAGAACGGGAGATTGTAGGTGCCAGACCTGCCAGCGCCGAAGCAGAGGAGCTCCCCATAAACCTGTCGGTGGAGGGTAATAAAATCATTTTTCCTTATTTCTGTTTTAGTTAACAGCCGTTTGAAGAATATTCCATGTATAGTCTCTTTTTTCAAACGATTCTTAACCATAAGGACTTTTTACTAAATAGTATCAAGTTTTAAGGGACTAAACCTAAATACTCAGGATACAAGGACTTATTTCGAATTCATTATGTTTACAGGGATTGGTATCCAAAAAACCTTTTGCATTAAAGGGCAGATTTTTCAATTGTTTCTTAGAAAACAGGTAAATTTTACCACAGTGTTGTTAGGAAGTAAACAGGGGAAGTACAATGTAAAGGAAGAGGAGAGATTCCTCTGCAGCAAATACATGAAACTGCAGGACTACTACAAACAAGCTACAACATAAAGGAATAGAAAGCACAATTACAAGCGCAATGAAAGATAATCAAACTCGTCGGCTACCACAGCTTTCGGCTTCTACATACTGCTATTCTGATGCATAGTAGTCATTCATGTCCTTTCCTGCCCGGAATTGTCCAGGACGTCCCATCCCAGTGAGAAAACGGGATGGGACAGATTCTTGCCTGTCTCAGTGACTATCCCAGATTGTCCCAGCGATCCCGGTCTATTCCAGTCAGAATTTGATATTTTAACCTGAGATTTTTCAAACTCTTGAAGCTCTTTGTATGTTTGTTTTGAATGGTCCATTTGGTGAATATACACCTTTATAAACCCATAAAACCATCCTAAATGCTTCTATTGCATTAATTTTGTATTATTTCCATATTTATATGTTTATTTTTATATTATTTGTTTTATATACGGAATATGTATGGAAAATTTTTCTGGACTCCAAGACACCGGGACGTCCCATCCTGGTAGAAAAACAGGATGGGGACTGGCATGGGATTGACAACTATGTTTCAATGCCCTTACTTTATTACTCGATGATGCCGTTGCAGAAATGGATTGAGCCAGTCGTGGGACACCATAATGGTTGGCAATATTGGCTGATACACATTGGTATCGGTGGGTACTGATATGATATTGGGGGGCATCCCAATACCAGTCATTCATTTAAAAAAAAATAAAAAAACCTTTTAATCACCGGTATCGGGTCAAAATGGACCGGTACCGGGCCGATATGCCCAAATTGATACCGGTATGTATCAGTATCGGTACACCTGACACCTGTACCGACACCGGTACTGCCATCTTCATAAGAGAGCTTAGAAGTTTTGATATTTCCCTGGAGTCCTTTTTTCTGTTTTCTTGCATTGTTTCATTTGCATACGATCATATAATTGTTGTACAGTCATACCAACCCCAGGAAAAGTAAAGAAAAAAACATTGTTCTGATATGGACCTTGAGTTTTATATGGTGACAGTATGGAGCAAACGGAGATCTTCGAAACTCTGATTCTGTCCGTTAGTGGAATACTCTATTAGGTTGGCCCAATGATTTAATATCTTGTCAGATGAGAACATTTTATGTTTGCTTTTCATGTAAACCGTTGCATCTTGAATGCTTATGGATTTTATTGCAGTGTTGCTTGTCTGGGCAGACAACTTAAGCTATTGTCTAATGTAGGGCAGTTTCACGACCAAGATTGATTTGATAGGGGAAAATTGTTAATTAACTAGATTTTGCGGGAAAACCACATACAAGTTGCTATTATCTGATTAATCTGCTTTCCTCTTTCAGGTTCGAGATGCCTTTCAATGTATGGTGCGGCGGGTGTAATTCCATGATTGCCAAGGGTGTAAGATTCAACGCTGAGAAAAAGCAAGTGGGAAATTATTATTCTACAAAGGTACTTTATAATGATTTAAGATTCTTTTTTGTTCATTCAACTGATCTCTGCAAAGTGTTTAATATCCAATTGCAGAATTTCGCCCGTCATCACTTGAATGGATTCTGGTCAAATACAGTTTTATGTATTTTCAATATATTGGTTGACCTTTTCATACTGTACGTGGATAATTCAGAGACCGTTTGCATTCATAGTTCTTGGGAAAGTTGCCACTTCAATAGTTCATATGCAAGCTAATAATAAGTTTCTCAGCTTAAATGGATGAGTAAAGCATTTGCGATGGAAGAAACCCAAAATTGTAACACGTTTGAACTGTGATAAAATTGTGGTTTTTTTTTGTTAGCACTGTTCAATGTTTTTATCCTCTGTCAATCTCCTTCCTGTTGTTAATGAGGTCTAGTTCATTGGCCTTTACAGTTGATTGAGTAAATAAATATATTAGCTGACTTCTTCTTTTGAAACCTTTTTCTCTTCTTATATCTAACAATGCATTGGCTGAGATCCTTTTATCCATGAGGTTTATTTCTTCTTTCCATCAGATATGGAGCTTCACTATGAAATCAGCATGCTGCAAGCATGAAATTATTATCCAGACTGATCCAAAGAATTGCGAGTATGTGATAGTTAGTGGAGCTCAACGCAAAACAGAGGATTTTGACATCGAGGATGCGGAAACATTTGCTTTACCTGCAGATGAAGGTTTTGTCATGTCTTCTTACATGAGAGCCATCCACGTCACCTGACATTTCTGTAGGGTTTGTCTTTATGAGCTACATTTCTAACTCAAGAATTACCGTCATGTTGCAGAAAAAGGCAAGCTTTCAGATCCATTTTATCGTCTTGAACATCAAGAAGAAGATATGCAGAAAAAGAAAGAAGCTGAGCCAGTTCTTGTCCGCCTTCAGAAAATTTCTGACAGCAGGCATGCCAATGACTACAGCCTCAACAGAGCACTACGTGGTCATTTGAGGGTATGCTATTTGCTCGATTTTGGGGTCAATTTTTCAGTCGAATACTATAAGGCACGTCTCATTCATATCTTTTATTGTCACCTCAGGAGCGAAAGAAGAGAGTTGCTCAAGAAGAGGAGATGTCGAGAAGGATAGGCCTTGGAATCCGATTGCTCCCTACGTCCGGAGAAGATTCTGCTAGTTCAGCCAAAGTGAAATTTTTGTCCAAGTTTGAGAGTAATAGGAAGGACAAACGAGCAGCAATCAGAGCTTCATCAATATTTACAGGGTCATCCAGTTCGGTTTCAGGTGATAAGAGGCTGGAGTTGGAGTCCAAACGTAGAAGGATAAGAGCAACAGCGGCATCTTCTTTGTTGGCTGGGAGCGTGAAGCCATCTTCATGGCTGCAGAATCCCGTCCCCTTGAGTGCAAAGAGTGGGGGGTCTGTTGCAACAAAGAGAAGATGAAATGGCGTTCCAAGGACTTGCGAGTCTATTCTCAAATTGGCTGCCAATCGATGTGTATATACAGCAGTTTTCAACTGCAAATGGCGTAGGACGATGACTGTTAGAGATATGGTTGTATATTGATGATTTAGCCGTAGGGTCTCCATGAATATGGGGATGGTTGAGCATGCTGTTTGGCACCAGTGTAAGCGTTTAGAATGGCTTTTGGAGGCTCTCTTTGCGGATTGGTGTTGCATGAGCTGTGGGTTGTATTAGTGATGTGTGCAGTCTCATTTATTTCGCCTTAGGCTTCAGATTTTAAGCAGCCGTAACTATTTATATTTAAGGTTTGTATTTTAACGAATTTTGGATTGATTTTGAGTGTTTTATGGCAAAAGTAATATTGTATGCTTTGGGGGCTTGAGAGTATTGTAGCCGTTTGGAGATCTTGAAATGTTGCGGTGGAGTGGGGTAGGTTTTCAAATCTTTGGACAAGGTTTTAGGATATTTTGACCACCCTTTTTGGGTTTAAAGGGTCATTTTGAGGAAATTTAAATATTTTGTCTGTTCAAGATGAGTTTATAGTCTTTTAATCTTTTTATCATTTAACTTTTATTGTTTACAATTTTTGGAGCATTTTGATAATTTTAGCCGTGTTTGGGGGTTTGGAAAACATCTGGCATTTAATGTAAACTAGTTTTAAGTATGTGTTCTAGTTTTTAAGTACGTGCATTGGTTACCCGTTAGAATATTTATTTTAATACTTTCTATATCTCAATAGTAACATTCAATAAAGTTTTAAATGGGTTTGTAGATAATCGCCTCCATAATTCATATTTGCATATAACTTCTTCAACTATGATAATATTTGCGTACAACCTCTCAACTGTGTAGTTTGTCCTGAATTTCAGTTGAGTTAAAAAAAAATTACTTTATATAAAAAATAGCAATAGTTTTTCTGATGCTGAATATACAACTAGCTTACGGGTGATGTTTATGTGATTTTTCTTGTGTTTGTATTTTAACTGAGCATATTATTAGTATTTTTAGTTATCACATACTTTACGTAAGATAACAATATTTTAATTTAGGTGAATTTCAAAGTAAACCCACATAGTTAAATGGGTTGTGTGAATATCACCATAGTTAAGGAGGTTGTACGCAAATGTGAATTATTCAGGAGTTACTACAAATATGAGACCTTTTAGGAGTTATTTGCAAAAGTTTCAATTTTAAATTAAAAAATAACAATAAATTTTTAGAAGATGTATAAGGAATTTAGATTTGACGAGAGATACAAAAGTGAGAATGCCACATACTTCTTTTATATGATCCGCTGTTAGAAGAGAATATTGAAACATTCCTGCAGTGCAATCATTCTAAGTCAATGGAAACATATGCACGTTTTAAAGGTATGAAGCGTAGACCCTTGACAGAATATGTTTGCTAAAAAAATAAAAAATAAAAAAACAAACGTTATGGGAAGACTATCAGTACATGAAATTTTAATGAATTTGAAAGAAATTGTAATCGACGATCTAAAGCCTTGTAATCAATTTATTGAGTAACGCATATAATCTTTAGACAAAATATATGTAATCGAAGACTTACCGCAAATAAGCGATTTGAAACCGCACGCATTCACAGGTAACAAGCTCATTGTAAACGTATGGAAGAGGTGGCATCTGGAACAACGCAAGGGAGAGAAATTTCTTCGTGAACATTCTAATGCGAATTTCACACCTTCAATGGTTCTTGCACCATGTCAATTTTAAAAATTTGAAATTAATAAGAATTTAAAGTGGATGAGAAAGGAAATATCTGCATCAAATGGAATAGATACAAAATCCATGCATCGAGGCTTGGTTCGTGAGTGGAGCATGGAGAAAACTGATATAAAGTTTGTCATTCTCAAACATACCTATTTTGAAGAAGAAATTGAAATGGGAAAGGAAAATTCAATCAATTTTAGCAAAAGCTTACAAATGATAGTCAAATAAGAAATGTAGTCTAGTATTTTGAAACGAAAGGTAATAATAACTCAATGGCTCATGGGGGCAAAATATTGACTTAAATGTTGATGCCCATTTGAAAATGACAGTCTTTCTGTCGAAATTAAAATTAGAGTTTTTTTTATCAAGAAGAAATAATATCTAAGATGATATAGATTCATGTTAATTGTCCAATTTTAACAATGTATTGACAAGACATTGGTTGTAAAAAAAAATTCTCCTCTAATTCAGAAAACTCTACTGCCCTATGATCTGCAATATGCACCATGTGATGAGTCCACCAACTCTAGGTTGTAAAGAATGAGATTAGTTTATTGAGGTTTCTGATTGTTGCATTAGATAGTTTTATCACTATTAATTTTGATATTGCTACTAATAGTGGGTATTTGCTTATTCTCTATTAATTGTGATAATATATTACAAAATGTATTTAATTTCATATCAAATGATTTTGATACTGACAGGGCCTATTTTGGTTCAGCCCATTTACCAAGAGGGCCGGCCCGTTAGGAGGCGCCCAAGACACCTCTAGAATCGACTAGGCCCCCCGCTAGCGTTACCATTTTTCCGTCCGTAGTTTGCTCAAATCCGTAACAAACTCCGAAGGGCTCGGGGCGATCCACCCCTCTTTATGAAAGTCCTTTCTTAATCCAGCTCCGATCCTCTAATGGAGGAAACCCGCATTGAATGAGGAGGCCGGAATCCTCGGAATCCCGTCCACCCTGGGATCGGGATTGGGCTTACCTCATTACGCCTTGCCTTTGAACTCTCCAACCTTTCCTAAAAGAAGGACCCTCTGGTACCCTCAGAAGGTATGTTGAGAACAATCCCTAAACTCCCTGCAACTATTAGCTATATTCGATCTTGACTTAGGCATCGGAGGGGGCTCCCCGGGATCGGAACCGGGGTCTCCTCTGACCTAGTGTCTGTCTTGCAAGAGGTGGAGGAAGATTATGGCCGTACGATCAAGATCATACGAGTTTGTGACCCAACATTTTTGGTGCCGTCTGTGGGAAACAAACGAAAGGTCATGGCAAGAAGAAACAACAACCACTCACAACGTGGTGTTTTGGCCGATCTTCCTGTCCCACCGGCCGATATCCAACCCGTTCATATGCCAACAGAGCCCCTCGTTGTCCCTCCACCAGCCCAAGCTCTGGTTCCGCAAGTCAACATGCCCATGGCCCTCGATGGAGGCCCTGAGGCGATAAGGCATCCGGTCCCGCCGGCAGACCTCCCGTATGAGGAACTCCCGGCTGTAATAGTATTGCTGCGGCGTCTAGAAGAAAGACTTGATCGGGTGGAAGGCCATCGGACAGGAGTCCTCGAGCCGACCAATCCGCAACAAGCTCTTCAACCAGTAGCCCCGCCAAGTTCTCAGATTTCATTGGGACCCCAGGGCCCCCAAGATTGATGGCCTGAGAACCATCAGCGGGCCCGACAAATGAGTCGAGGAAGGTCTCAGTAGCGATTAGAAAGAGACAAGCAACAATGCCGTCGATCTTCCGTCTCCTCCAACAGTTCTACCTCGATGTCTTCGAAGCATCACACCCATCACGAACGGGAAGAGGCATATCCCGATGGTATTCCTTGGATCAATCCTCGAGGACCTCTACTTCCCAAGACCGGAGAGGCCCCCGAGAGGGTCGCCATTACTCCAAGCGACACCCCAGCAATGACCGCGTGCGCAGGCTGGAGGAACGGGTGGAGCAGCTACTCCGGCATGACCGAGACGTCGGAATAGACGACAGAGACAGTGCCCGATCGTGTTTCACCCAACGTATGCTAAAGGCGCCAGTACCGCACCGCTTCAGGGTGCCATCGCTGAAAAGGTACGATGGCACTCGCGATCTTGATGACCACTTGCAGTCCTTCGAGGTACTTTTGACTTGCTAGATGCACCCGACGTCATTCGATGTCGTGCTTGTTGGGTTTCTCGGGTTTCTCCGGATCGCTCACGCAACGGAAAATGAAATATTAAAACAGCGATCCGTTTTTCCGTTTCGAAAAACTAAAAACTACGATTATCGGATAATCGAAGTTCTCACCATGTGCGGATTTGAATCCGCAATCGTTCGGTTCCGTCGGTGCGACACCGCAAGCCGCGCAAGCGCCCGGCCTCTAGCGAAGTCCACGCGATCCTCCTCGCGATGGATATCCTCACGTTCCTCGTTCTTCGCAGCCCACGAAACCTCCGCCGGTCGCCGCAATGATCGCCGCAATGAGCGGACGATTTCCCGTCGAACGGGATTCGGAGAAGCGGTGAAGCAGATCTGGATATGTCTGGATGTCAGAGAGAGAGAGAAACAAAGGAAGGGCGGCTAGGGTTAGCAGCAACTTAGCCTGCTCAGCCCGTTCGCTATGTTTTATACTAACCGCGCGATTTTTCATAAAAACCCCCAGTTTATATAAAACCCACTTATTTATCCATCGCCTTGAGAATCATTTGTGTGTGACCCTCTAGGCCCAAGTACCAGTCCAGTTAATGGCCCAACAAGCCCAGTGACTCCTCACTGGCTTTATTAATCAATTAATAACCCTTTATTAATTAATTAATCAATCGAATTGATGTCGCACATTGAATTCGACCGGGCCTCCGATTACGTTGGGTGCCAAGCAACACCGTGTGAACCCGGAAGGTATTGGGGTTAAGTAACCCACTCTTGGAACCTTTTCGCCGACAGTTACCGCGTGGATATAATCCTTCATTCGTACAATGCTCTCGAGTCAACTCAGGGTATAGCGAGCTGTCAAACCCTAACAGGTCAACTCACTTGGATTGGATGCCGCTGATGAATATCGGAAAACTCCTTTCCCGATATTATCGTCCGGCTTGGCCAGGGACTTCCGCGCATCCTTCCTAGAGCATTCTCTCTCTAAGTACCGAGAGCGAATGATTCCTTATTGACACACAATTCCCTTCGATGGTATTCCGTTGTACCCAATCCTTGGCGTATTAGAATCCCGTGGCTAGAGATTCATAAACTAAGGTCAAAGCACAGAAGTCCACCGACAAGGTGTCCTTGGTGTCTCAGGTCCGAGGACCATCCAAGCAACTGCGACAATAGAATCAAGCTGGTTGACAGTGAGGTACAATACCATCCAACAATTCAGTAGGATCAGTTCAGTGAACTCATTCTCCAATGAGCACCTACAGATTCGCCTTAGTGTCTACACACAAGTGACTTATGAGATCAGTCACCCTCATCATATGAGCAGGAGTAATCTGTACTAGTCTAACCGGATATCCGATGTCCTTCTCGGATATCCTCCGACTAGGAACGATTAAGAATATGTGTGTTTAAGTGATCAGTCTCATTAGTATGATTTCATCATAATCTGATCACTATAGCACATATCCACGGACTTCATTATAAAACGATAATTAATGCGATTTACACATAATGAATATTATGCCATTATATTAATAAATGAACGAGATTTACATAGTTAGATTGGCTTGTAGGCCACCTAAAACTAACAATCTCCTACTTGGACTAAAGCCAATCACCTTTATACAATAAGCCTATAGACTCTAGGTGATGCTCAAACACAATTTGAGCCAACGGCTTCGTCAGTGGATCTGCTACATTGTCGACAGATGGAACTCTTTCCACTACTACATCTCCTCTGGATATGATCTCTCTGATAAGATGAAAGCGCCTCAGAATATGCTTTGATTTCTGATGAGACCGCGGCTCTTTCGCTTGCACAATCGCTCCATTGTTGTCGCACCACAGTGGAACAAGCTTAGAGATGCTGGAAACTACGCCGAGGTCGGTGATGAATTTCTTCAACCACACTGCTTCCTTGGCGGCTTCAGCTGCAGCGATATACTCAGCTTCAGTCGTCGAATCTGTAGTGGTTACTTGCTTGGAGCTCTTCCAGCACACTGTGCCTCCGTTCAAAGTAAACACGAATCCAGATGTAGACTTACTATCATCTGGATCCGACTGGAAACTCGAGTCCGTGAAGCCTCGCAGTCTCAAGTCACCTCCTCCATAGACAAAAAACATATCCTTAGTTCTTCTCAAGTACTTAAGGATACATTTCACTGCCTTCCAGTGCTCTTCGCCTGGATCAGCCTGAAATCTGCTCGTAACACTTAGAGCAAATGCAACATCAGGCCGTATACATAGCATGGCATGCATGATAGATCCTATGGCAGAGGTATAGGATATTCTATCCATGAATGCCTTCTCATTAGGAGTCTTAGGAGACTGCTCCTTTAAGAGACTAATTCTATGTCTCATCGGTATGAGACCTCTCTTGGAATTTTTCATGCCAAACCTTTTGACTATGGTATCTATGTACAAGGATTGAGTCATTCCAAGCATCCTCTTTGATCTATCTCTATAGATCCGTATTCCCAATACATAGGATGCTTCTCCCAAATCCTTCATGGAGAAGTTTTTCGACAGCCATATCTTTACTGATGACATCATAGCTACATCATTCCCAATGAGTAGTATGTCATCTATGTAAAGAACTAGAAAAGTGACTGCACTCCCACTGGTCTTCTTGTACACACAAAGCTCATCTTCATTCTTAATGAAGTCATAAGACTTGACAGCCTTGTCAAATCTCATGTTCCAGCTCCGGGAAGCATGCTTCAGTCCATAAATGGACCTCTGAAGCTTGCACACTTTATCTGGAGATTCTTTGGATGTGAAACCTTCTGGTTGTATCATATACACCTCTTCCTCAAGGTTACCATTGAGGAAGGCTGTCTTCACATCCATCTGCCAGATTTCATAATCAAAATGTGCAGCAATGGCGAGCAGAAATTTGATCGACTTTATCATGGCAACTGGTGAGAAAGTCTCGTCATAGTCAATTCCTTGCCTTTGACGATATTACTTTGCCACCAACCTTGCCTTATAAGTGTCGATCCGTCCATCAGCACCGATCTTTCTCTTAAAGATCCACTTGCAACTTATGGGTACAATACCCTCGGGCAAGTCCTCCAAGTTCCAAACTTGGTTGGTGTACATGGACTGGATTTCTGAGTTCATGGCTTCTCGCCATTTTCCGGCTTCTGGGCCTTCTATGGCCTCCTGGTAGGTTTTAGGATCATCATCCTCATTATATTTTACCTTAGACTCACCTTCAGCGATATGTCCCACATATCGTTCCGGTAGTCTAGGTAATCTACCAGATCTACGAGGCTCATGTGTGTGTACCTGAACAGATTCAGGAACTGATATCTCATATGATGATAATGCAGCTGTTTGGGGATCTGGAACCTCTTCCAGTACTATTTTACTCCTACTGTCCTCCTAGAGAAGGTATTCCTCTTCCAGGAATACAGCTTTCCTGGCGACAAACACCTTTTGTTCACCAGGATGGTAAAAATAGTATCCAAAGGTTTCCTTTGGATATCCCACAAACCTGCATTTATCAGTTCGTGATTCCAGCTTGTCTAGATCATGCCTCTTTACATGAGCAGGGCAACCCCAGACTTTAACATGTTTAAATTCTGGTTTCCTGCCTTTCCATATCTCATATAGAGTAGAGGCCACAGACTTGCTGGATACTCTGTTCAGTAGGTATGCTGCTGACTCTAGAGCATACCCCCAGAGGGACACTGGTAATCTCGAAAAGCTCATCATGGATCGCACCATGTCCAACAAGGTGCGATTCCTCCTTTCTGATACACCATTCATCTGTGGTGTATGTGGAGGGGTTAGCTGAGAAAAGATACCATTATCCTTTAAGAATTGTGTAAAATTAGTACTCAAGTATTCTCCTCCTCGATCTGATCGAAGTGCTTTAATACTCTTTCCTAACTGCTTCTCTACCTCATTCTTGAACTCCTTGAACTTCTCAAATGCTTCTGACTTGTACTTCATTAAGTACACATAGCCGAATCTTGAGAAGTCATCGATGAACGTGATGAAGTATGAGTAGCCACCTTTGGCTTAGGTGGACATAGGACCACATACATCCAAATGTATTAGTTCCAGAATGTCCTTGGCACGTTCTCCATGTCCAGTAAATAGAGATCTTGCCATCTTTCCCATAAGGTAGGATTCACATGTTGCAAACGATTCATAATCGAATGATGTTAAGTAACCATGCTTGTGCAACTTTTGCAACCTGCTTTCACCAATGTGCCTAAGTCTACAATGCCACATGTAGGCTTGGTTCACACAATTCTTGCTCTTCTTAAGAGCTTTATGAATTTGAAGATTGTAATAAGAAACATCTAAGAGATATAGACCGTTGACTAAAGATGCTGAAGCTATTGATTTATTACCATAATAAATCGAACTTCTATTCTCAATAGTGAACCAATATCCTATCTTGTCCAAACAAGATATTGATATGATGTTCTTTATTATGCTAGGAACATAATAACAATCTTCTAATAGTAAGGCGTCTTCCGATGGAAGCCTGAGGTTTGCTGTCCCAACAGCAATTGCCGCAACTTTTACGCCATTTCCTAGCCTCAATTCCACCTTGCCTTGTCTCAGCTTGCGCTTACTTGTCAGCATCTACATATCATGGCAGATATGAGAAGCACATCTGGTATCTAATACCCAAGATGTGGAATCTCTTACTTACAAGTTGATATCTATCATATAGATATCTGAAGCTTCAGATAGCTTCACCTTTCTATGAGCTTTATCGTTGAGGAACTTCTTGTTGTTCCTCTTCCAGTGACCATACTGCTTATAGTGGAAGCAGTCACCCTTCACTACTCTTTTGCCTTTGTCCTTCGATCTTTTATCGTTAGCTGTCATCTCTGCTTCAGGGGCATCCAATGCCGATTCAGCAGGAGGATCAGCTCCAAGGACAAAGTCAATATGTTCAGATCTGAAGACATTCTTCAGGTTTCTGAACCAATCCGATTAGATCAGGTAAGTCAAAAGGGTATCAAGTATGCCGCGGAGTGGGTTATTCGACGACATAATTTCCTATAGGAGATAAGTAAAATCTATTTAGCAGATGTTCAATTATTAAAATTTAAAACAAGACATGGTCTTTTGTTCAAGTTTAACTCCCACTAATTTTCGACGGACTGTATAACCCTCAGTTATACAGAACGGGAGACGTCTGTAGGTGCTTAAAATGCTTGTGTGATTAACATGAAAAATCTATGTTGTTTAGTGTAAAATAAACCTATTAAAAACAACAACTAAGTGCAGTGATCGCCAGAAACTTTTGACTTAAAAGTTTCAAAAGAAAATATGATCGCCTACCTGTTTAAACGCGGAAGATGTTGAGTCCTTGATTCTCCCTCCTTCAGCCGACTGAAGAAAGAGAGCCCTTCTCGTTCTTTGTTCTTGCTGTTGAGTTTGAGGTTGAGGATCGTCCAGAAGTCCTTCTGGCTTTGTGCTTGATTTACTCCTTTTGATTCTCTTGTTGTTGTTGAGTGCAGCAGAGATAGAAAGAAATGAAATGAAGAAACAATGATGAGAATTTAAGTAGAAGCAGCATCTATTCTAATCATGATTTTAAGCATGCAATTGAACAGCAAACTTACTTGTTAAATGGTTTTTGAAACCCCTTAATCAAATAGGTTTTGAAAAGATGATGCTGTGGTGTGTGTTGCATGGAGTGATTATGAAGAATAAGAGATTAATGAAATGAAAATGCAGAAATGAAAAACTTATGCCCAATGGTTGAAGCCTTGAATGGATGAAGAACGGACGCCGACTTCTGGAAACAACAGCGCTTCAGCGTTTGGACGTTGTTGCTTCGATCTTCAACTCGCTATAATAACACTCTCTCTTAATGGCTTTCAACTTTTTTAACTCTTCAAGATGCAAGGTATTTATAGGCTTCTTCTACGTTCGCGATTAACATAGAAAAGTCTAGGATTTATCCATCTTAACCGACAGATAAATACTGATTAATTCATCTTTATCTGTAATTATCTAAAACGCGTCCACCATGGCTGACGCCTTTCAGATTAATTAAAATAAGGATAAATATCCGAGAAAACTTATCTTTATCTTTATTAGCTAAAATGCGTCTACATGTGTAGACGTCTTTTACACTAATTAAGATAAGGATAAACATCCGGAAGAGAAGTTGAAATAGCTTAGGAAACCTAAAACGCGTCAGCACTCACAGACGCCTTTTAGCTAATTAATCAATTGATTAAAAATTCAAATTTAAACGTTAAAATAAGAATAAGGTCTAAATGGCGTCCACATGGGTTGACGTCTTTTAGAATTCTTCATATTTTAACTTAAACTGAAATTTGAGCTAAAATCAATTAAATTGATTAACTTAAACATGTCTGTTAAACCCGACACTTAAAAAGATCAATAAAAATTAACTAATGATTAAATATCAAACCATTCTGAGGCATTATTATATGATATGAAATTTACTCAAAATGATGTCAAAATTAGCGTGTCTACAGCTGCCTCACCTTGGCATCGTCTTTGCAAGGGAGTGAAATGAAATGGAATGTACTGAAAAGGTGATGCCAAGGTGTGATGAGACACACTCTTAACATCACATTATTGGAATTTTTCTCAAAATCATCAATGAAGATAGTTCAAAGAGATCAATGGAATCAATCCTGTCTGGATGAGGTAGACAAGGAAATAAAATAAGGTCGATCAACCTCCTCGGAGTGGGAAGTACCCCAGGTCGTAGACACTGTAGGTTTCATCATGGGGAGCGTTTGCCAGCCAATGTGGACGTGCTGCAGCCATGATGGATCTTAAAAGAAAACAAGAATATTGGATAAAGAATCCAAGAAAGAATAGAATTCCAAGGATATCTTCAAGCGAACCTCAAAGATAATCAAAATACTCAATTCAGAATGGAATATTTCATATCATGTTTTGAGTTATTTAATTTAATGGTCTGAAACTTAATCAATAATTAATTCTTATTACAATGATTTCAAAGTCCTACATGATGCATGCTGGGCTAAAAGAAAAATATAAAATCAAATAAAATATAAATTAATCAAGGATAATATTGTTAAATTGTCATTAATGAGTCAAGATACAAATTCTTGTAATCCAGTGCTAAGCCGAAGCTCGTTTATCCACGCACCGTTTCACAAAAGTCACAAAAGTGGAACCATCGTCCTCACTAATTAACAATCCAACGGCCTATCCGTGCGATTAAGAATCCTCTGGAATTATCACTGTTTTTGTTAATGGGGAACTCAAATTCCAGTTTCATCAAAACCACAAGGTCCTTGATATGATCTAATAAATACTTAACATATAGTAATGATGATTATGCAAACTAATTACATGAAATAATACAAGGGTAGAAATAACCGTCTTTTTAGCCACGGTCAGGACTTCATGACTCCCACAATGGGATCTTCTTGACATTTCCAGCTTTACTCAGGTTTTCTTTGAATTTCTGAAATGAGTCTTGTCGCGCTGACGCCATTAAATGTTGAAACGCGGCGGTTCTCCTCGACGCCTTTCACTCACAGAAACAGGTTTCTGGCTGTTCTCTACTTGAATTCCAACTTTACCAATGCCTTGTGTCCTGTATACAACTTGAACAAACATGTTAAGTATCTGTTTAGGCTTAGCCCCTTGCCTGGTTAAGTAACCGACTACTTGATCCTATCCTTGGTAGAAGGGTCAAGGGGCATAACCTTTATTAACAAAGGTAATGAGAATAATCAAACTTAAGTAAAATGCAACATGCAAACAGACAGATGCTCACTGAAAACAAAAGGAATGAGACATACTAAGTGCAATCAGCAAATGCTAATTGAAATATTTTTGTTGTTTTGAAATATTTATTTTTTTATGGGTTTTGAAATATATGCCTTTTTTTAAAATTTTGACATATGTATTTTTTTTTTGAATTTTGACATATGTATTTTTTTTTTTTTGAAATATGTAATTTTTTTGAAATATGTATTTTTTTGGATTTTTGACATACATATTTTTTTTTATTTTTGACATGTATTTTTTTGATTTTTGACATATGTATTTTTTTTTTGAATTTTGAAATATGTAAATTTTTTTGGGATTTTGAAATATGTAAGTTTTTTGGGATTTTTGACATATATATATATATTTTTTATTTTTGACTAAAAGATCAGCATGGTACTTAGATCAGAAGATCATATTCATTTATTAACTTAATTTCCAAATTGTTCTTTAACAACTTTAACTTAAAACCCATCATGTTTGAATTTGTGTTTCCATTCGTGATCCCATTTGATGATTTGACCCTTAGTCAATGTAAGTCATTCCTTAGGTTTGGAGTGCATCTCTTTAGAAAGAAAAGATGAATAAGTTTAGAAAGCCCATGAGAAGGTTCCGGAGGCTTAAAAAGATGTTCTTTTCCTACCCTAATATCCGTTGGGGTTAGGTCATTTCTTTCTGGGATATTTATCGACCTTGCGTTCCCTTTTGTTTCATTTCATATCCTTGATGTAACGTTTGTAATGTAATGGCCTTTTGATTTGACATTTGCCTTTTGCCTTTTTGCTTTTTCTATTCTTTTCTTTGGGACGGATCTCCCCCATTTTTTTATGACGGCCTCCTACTAAGATGGCGGGTATTCTTGGTAATCTATTCTAAGTCTCGTTCCGATATCATGGGCCGAGTATAAAACAGAATTTTTGCTTCAAAACGAATGATTTGTACTTTACACTTTCGGTCAAGCTTTCGATATTCTTTAGGCCTTGGCATCTCTTGTTACTCACGAATCAAACGTGTCAGTGTGTGCAGTAATGGGCTTGAAATTAAGTTATCCAGACTGATAAGGAAATTTGAGTTTATAAACTTTATGATTCCACTGGTCTTTGTACCATACTGATCGACTCTTTAACCTACGGGTAGTATTTCTTAAGATGTAAACCGTTCCAGGGATGATTTAGCTCTTCTCCTTCTGCATTAACAAGACGATAAGCATTACCAGGAAAAGCGTGCGATACAACATAAGGTCCTTCCCAGTTGGGTTGGAGCTTAGAACGCGGACCACCAGATTTTACAAAAATTCTTTTGACAACCATTTCACCGACTTTGAACTTACGTTCAATGACTTTCTTTTGATAAAAACGTGCTAGTCTATTTTGATAAACTTTTCCATGATTAGCGGCTGACCATCTCTTCTCGTCTAAAAGTTCCAATTGAGCAAGGAGTGCTGAACGATGTTCATCAATAGAAAATTCCTTATTCAATTGTACTCTTAATGATGGTATGAGGATCTCATATGGAACTACCGTCTCCATTCCAAATGTTAAGGAATAAGGAGTTTGCCCAGTAGGTGTGCGGATTGAAGTTCGGTAGGCCCATAGAGCCTCAACCAATTTTTCTGGTCAATCTGCGAATTTATTAGATTTGCACGTCTTTTTGATGATTTTTATCAAAGTCTTATTTGTTGCCTCTGCTTGGCCATTGCCTTGCGGATAATAAGGAGATGAATGATGCAATGCAATTCTATACCTGTTACAGAGGTCCTTCAATTCCTGTGACACGAACTGCGGTCCGTTGTCGGTGACGATGGTGCTTGGAATTCCAAATCGGGTGATGATGTTCTTCATGATGAACTTGCAGACGGTTGATGCTTTGATCTCCACGTACGCTTCAGCTTCTGCCCACTTGGTGAAGTATTCCGTTGCCGTGAGAATGAAAGATTTTTACTTGATGCCGGAATCTGGATTACCAAGGGGTCCAATGATGTTGAAAGCCCACATGGAGAAAGGCTATGGGGAAGAAACAGGATGGAGTGAAGATGCAGGAGAATGAATTTTGTCGGCGTGAAGTTGACACTTAGCACACCTACGAACATATCCTACACAGTCTTCTTCCATAGTTGGCCAATAAAACCCTTGTCTAAGGATCTTCTTTGCTAGCATCTGTCCATTGACATGGCCACCACAAACTCCACTATGAGCTCCTTCCATAACCTTCCAAAGCTCATCTTCGTCTAGACATCTCAGGAGAACTCCATCAAAACCTCTCTTGTATAATGCTCCCCCAACTAGGGTGTATCGTTGAGCAATTCTCCTGATAGGTCTCTTCTCCTCAGTTGTAGCTTCCTCAAGATATGATTGATCTTCACAATATTTTGCAATTTCATAATACCATGGCTTCTGTTCATCATCCATCTCTTCTAACAGCTCCATCAACATGATTTCTCTTTTCTCAATGATATCTCCGTCCCTGACTTTCTTCAGCAACTTCTCCTTAGTTCTAAGGAATGAAGGGTCTTTTACGGCAGGTGAAAGACGCCTATGAACTATGATTGATTCGGATTGCTTGCTGATTGGAAAATCAAGAGAAGATGCAAGTGAAGCTAGAGCGTCAGCTATGATGTTTTGATTCCTAGGGACATGGACAAAGATCAATTTCGTGAAAAGCTTTGAGTAAGTAGAAGTAAGCTCCTGATAAGGCTTGAGCTTGGGATCAAGAGTTCGATACTTGGTCAGCACTTGGCGAAGAATTAGTTGGCTATCACCCACGATCCTGAGTTTGGTGACAGCATGAAAATGAGCAGCCTCGAGGCCAGCAAGGAGTGCCTCGTATTCAGCTATATTGTTGGTGACTAGAAAATCAAGCTGAAAGGTTTGTGGAATGGTGACACCTTCAGGTGATAACAGATCAATACCGATCCCTTTTCCATGAGAATTCAGAGCTCCGTCAAAATGCAGAGTCCACATATCATCTATGATTTGATTTACGGACATCAGTTCCTCATCCGGAAACTCTGATCGTACTGGATCAAATCGAGGAAGGGGATGATGAGCGAGATGTTCTGCTATGGCATAGCTCTTGATCGCTTTCTGCTGAATATAAATGATGTCGAATTGAGATAGAAAGCTTTGCCATCGCGCTAACCTATCAGTAAGAACAGATTTCTCCAGAAGGAATTTGATCGGATTCATCCTGGCGATGAGATGGACTTCATGGGCCAAAAAATAATGCTTTAGTTTCTGCACAACCCAAACCAATGCTGCACATGTTTTCTCCATCGCCGTATATCTCTGTTCAGCGGGGTTGAGAAGTTTAGAGAGATAGTAGGCCGCCCTCTCTTTTCCTACTTCATCTTCTTGTGCTAGGACAGCCCCCACTGCATCATTCAGGACTGAAATGTAAAGTATCAATGGTTTGCCTGGAGATAGTGGTCTCAAAACAGGAGGACTTGCTAAATAGTTCTTTAATCCATTGAATGCCTCCTAACACTTATCGTCCCAATCAAATTTGACTCCCGGCTTGGTAAGCTCGTAAAACGGCTTGCACCTTTGTGAGTGCTGGGAGACAAAACGGCGAATAAATTGTAACCTCCCGATTATCCTCTCAACTCTTTCAGGTTTTTGGGAGGTGGCATTTCTCTGATAGCCTTCGCCTTGTTAGGATCGATCTCAATTCCCCGTTTGCTGACAATAAATCCAAGCAATTTTCCTGAAGATACCCCGAATACACATTTCTTGGGGTTCATCTTTAACTGATATTCTCTCGATCTCTCTAATACCCTTGCCAAAACTTTGGCGTGCTCAGCCTTTGTTTTAGATTTAACCAATAAGTCATCCACGTACACTTCCAAATCTATGTGCATCATGTCATGAAATATTGCCATCATAGCCCTCTGATAAGTGGCTCCAGCATTCTTTAATCCGAATGGCATGACAACATAACAGTATGTTCCCCAAGGTGTAGTGAATGACGTTTTCTCTTGATCTTCTTCTGCCAGCTTAATCTGATTGTATCCTGAGAATCCGTCCATAAACGATAAAGTCTCATAGCCAGCAGTATTATCAATGAGCACATCAATATGAGGCAATGGAAAATCATCTTTAGGACACGCCCGGTTCAAATCTTGGAAGTCAATGCAAATTCTGACCTTCCCGTCCTTCTTCATAACCGGGACTATGTTGGCCACCCATTGTGGATAAAGGACAACTCTAATAAATTTAGCTTTATGCAATTTGTCGACCTCTTCCTTCATCTTTAGAGCCATTTGTGGGTGGAATCGCCTTAATTTCTGTTTGACAGGGCTAGCTCCATCCTTTAACGTCAACCTATGTTCAACTAAAGATGAGTCTAACCCTAGCATATCTTCATAACTCCAGGCGAAAGTGTCCTTATAGTCCTTAAGTACTTGTACCATTGCCTTCTCATCCTCTGTAGAAAGATTTTTGCTGACGAGGACAACCTTAGGTTCTTCTTCAGTCCCTAAATTGATTTCTTTGGTGGGCTCTTCTACAGCAGCTGAGGGTTCATCGAATCTCTTCACTCCACTGGCATATGCCTCAGCTGCGTCCTCGTCATCTTCCTCATTTTCAATAATGGGGTCCTTTTCATGCACTAACTCATACACCCCATACCCATCATTGACTGACTCATCATTCATACAGTCTTCTGGCATCTGAATTGGATTTTCTAAAAACTAAGGGATCAAAGAACAAGAAAAGCATCTATCGGCTAAACCTGGAGGTATCTATCTGGAATTCGCCTACCCTTAGGCTTCCTAGACTTCCTAACCTGCCTAAAATTAGACTGCCTAACTTCACTAAACTCCCTATTATAACCTAGTGAAGATGAAGCAGGATAGGAATCCTGGGGTACAAGTGGAAATACAAGAGAATCCTCCCGAGGGGAGGGGCAGAGTAAATCTAAGAGAGAATCTTGACCGAAGGACCCGCGCGACGAGGTGCGATCGGACAAGTAAGATGTTTCCTCGATAAGGATCTGAGAGGAATTTGTTGTAAAATTGGCGTTTTTTTTTTGATATCAGAGGAATTATACATGAAGCAGGAGTGAATACAAATAGAAGGAGAATCAAATGGAGGAAGTGGCACCAAGGCCAGAGGATTAGGGAGATCATATAGCAATATGTCCCAGATCAAATCATACATCCTCCCTAGATCGAGAGGAGGTTGTGGAATAAGGTCCCGAGGGGACAGAGTAATCATGACGGGCGGAGCCCGTGGGATATCTTCGATAATGACCCGCGACCAAGTCGGGGTCAAGAGCAGTGTGCGAAATAGAGTATGGAGCATGAAGACATGTGAAGGATATGCCCCCCTCCAGAGCAGATCTGTAGTGTAACCAGCTTCATAGGGGTCATCTGGCTCCCCTTCGTCGGTTTCTTCAGACAGCAATATCCGCTTATCAAATATGGCACATGGACCTTCAATCAGCTCATCAATCTGCGGCGGCCACTTGGGTTCTGCAGGATCTAGGAACAATCTGTTCAGTGCGATATAAAGGTCTCTCAGATCGAACCACCTGTACCATTCGCATTCAGGATCATGAAATTTTCTCCTTTTTATAGGCCGCAGAGCCTCCAAGGATTGGTACGTAAGTAGTTCAGAGCAATGTCTGGCCAAGTCCCTCCCATATATGTCATGGAAGTCAAAACACGAAGTAATGACTACCGTGTTGTCGTAGCTAAGTATGGGCCCTTTTACAAAGTGCGTATACATGGTCCATGTTAGGGGATCTCGGCCTTCTTTTGGTGGTGTAGACATTGCCTCCCAGATTTTCGGACCTTCTTCGATCTCTGCTTGCTGAGCCAGATCTTGCTTCAGTCTTCTTGGCCTATAGCCCAGACCACTTCCAGGTGCTGCTCGATGATCTTTAACAGGAGTGGTCCTGCCTTGCAACTGTGTGCCCAGACCTCTTCCAGGCTCGTAGCCGTTCTTCATCATAATCCTCCATCCTGGGGTACTCATGCACTTCCCCCTTTTTATGGCATCTAACGGGTATGGAGAAATAGTGGCGGCTTTTAGAGGATCAGCCACTGGACGGTAGACCTGTAATACCGACAGAAAAGGTTGTCGGCCAGGTAAAGCAGTAGATTTAATATTCGAGGTATGAACAGCAGCAAGGATCGGCATGCTCGTCACTTTAATCATTCGTCCTTTAAAAGGGAATTTGAGGCATTGGTGATTCGTAGAGGGAATCGCCTCAAGAGTTTTGATATAAGGACGACCCAAAATGGCATTTATAGAAGGATCGATTTCCAGGATGTGAAATTCGACCTCTGTATGACTTACAGGGCCCAGCTCTACCTTCAAATAGACCATTCCCAGAGGGGAACGGGTAGAGTTGTCATATGCCGTCACTGAGATGGGGCTGGGCAGCCATTTTTCTTTGGGCACACCGCATAGCTCCAGGGTCTTCGGAGGTAAAACATTGATCGAAGCCCCTGTATCTACCAGGCATGCATCCACGGCCTTCTTACAGATGTTGACCGTGATGCTCAGAGCCATGCTTCTGGCTGCCGGCGGTGCTAGTTCCGATGTATGAAATGTAATGGTGGGCGGATCCCCCTGAGGAACTAGTAGTGCTGCAATTTTTTCTACCGGCACGTCCTCATTGACCATCACCTTATGTAGATATTCCATTAAGGCTTCTTGGTGAATCTTGGATCTTTTGATCAATTCAAGTACAGTGATCCGTGCCGGTGTCCGATCCAGATGTTTCAACAAGTCATATTGAGTGCCTGGTGCACTCTCTTCATTATGGGCTTCCTCAGTCGGCTGCGATGGGCCGTCTCTAACTGTGGACTGAGGAAAGACTTTGTTGAAAATCCTTCCACTCCGGAGCGCGTGTTCCTCAACCGTGGAGGATCCGGGTGACACCTTAAGTACCGCAGGGTTGGATGGTGCGGATGGCGTAGAGGGTTGGTGTGTAGGTGATGGCGTAGGGCTAGGTGGTGATGGCGCGGTGCGGATTAGAGGCCTAGATGGTTGGATGGTGGATGGGTAAGTGGTTGGCGAAGTGGGGAATGGCACGCGTAATAGCGGTCTGGATGGTAAGGGGGGATCTGGGTAGGTGGTAGTGGTAGTGGGTGAAGTAGGAAATGGTACGCGTAATAGTGGCCTGGATGGTAGAAGGGGCACGTGATTGGTTTGCGGGGGGTTATATGAGGGAGGCGTAGGAGTGCGGGGCGTGATGGGCTTGAGGAAGGTGGGTAGTGGTAATGGGTTATTGGGTGCGGGCGAGTGATATGTGGGTGTGGGTAGAGGGGTGATGGTAATGGGTTGCGGCCTAGGTATGTGGATGGTGCGGCGTGGTGGTCGTTCTGCGGTACTTGGAACGTGACCCGTTGAACAAAGAGAGGAAGAGTCTTCTATTCTCCACTGTTGCCCACGACCAGCCTCAGACTGGCTGTTCGTCAAAATGGGAGCAACTTGGTTTTGGTTCTGGTGCTCCAGGAGTGGATTCTGCACTATGCCCATGTTGGGTGGTGCTGCTGCTTATGCTGGTGGTCTTGCTTGCTGCTGCTGTGGTCTTCTCGCCTTTAGGGCTGATATATACTTTTTCATCTCCACCCAGTCTATGCCGCCCTGCTCATTGAGATCATGAATATAATCTCTGAACTGGAAGCAGGTGTCAATGGTATGCCCAGGTTGCCTATGGAAGTAGCAATATCTGGACGTATCGGCATTCTGAGGCCAGACGGCCTTTTCCCTTGGCAAAACTAAGGCATTGGCTGCCATTAGAGCACTGAAGATATCTGCCAAGGATTCTGGGAGGGCCGGGTACTCTGCCCTCTTCGGGCCTGGAGGTCTTCTCTGCTGATTGTAATCACCAGGAGGAGGAAAATTATGGTACGCCGGCGGTGCGCGCGGCTGATACTGTAGCTGTTGTTGTTGCTGATATTGCTGCTGTTGGGGCTGTTGGTACTGCTGTTGCCGTTGCGGCGGTTGCTGTAGCTGTTGCTGTTGCTGGTTCTGATTCGGCTGCTGGGGCCGCTGATACTATTGCTGATAATGGGGGTTCTGCTGCTGCCTATACCCTTGTTGGTTCGGCTGCGGTGGCCTCTGGTACTGCTGCTGGTTCCTCACGAACTGGGGTGAGTTATTATTCATGCTACTAACTTGCTCGTGAGAGAGCGTGCCCTCAGTAGTCGGACCTGTGCTGGGAGAATTTGGCACTGCAGGCTTCCGAGGTGGAGGCCTGCTAGGTCTGTGAGGATCAAAGACGCTAGAGAACGTAGCGTCCTTGAAGGCATTTTGGCAGTACCGTGCTCTTTCATAGAGCTCTGCCATGTTGGTCAAATTGTTCAAGGAGAGGACTAGCTTGAACTGGGGCGTGGCGTTGGAAATTAACATCTTCACTTGCTCAGATTCGGACAAGTGATCCTTCACCTTTTCAGCCAGGCCCCGCCACCTGTCAGCGAAACTGACAAACTCCTTATTAGGTTTCATCTTTTCTGCAATGAGGTCAGTGATGAACAAGGAGGGTGCAACTTTGTCCTGGTATCGTTGGATAAATTTGCGTTAAACGATACCGTAATCCTCTACTTCGGAGGGTTCCAGAGAAAAGAACCACTCGAGGGCTGGTCCCTCTAGAGATCTCCTGAACAAAAAGGCCAACGACCTCTTATCGTTCTGCCAGAAAGATGATTCGTACATAAACTCCTTCAGATGTGTGAAGGGGTTACCAGTACCATTATACTTCCGGTACACTGGCATCTCAGAGGGTGGTAGATGGAATACTTGCAGGCTCGGTAAACTGATCTCTGGCGCAGCTTTAACCCCCATCATCTTCTGGAGGTTGTCGAACTGCTCATCCATGCGCTCCATCTTGGCCAGCAACGCTTGCGTGGTCAGATCTGCCTGGGGAGGAGGAGGAGGTGGAAGTACTTGATAGGCCTGCTGCCTAGAGTACGTTGGACAGGGAGGATAATAAAGAGGAGGTCCGGCAGAGCTTCCGCCATGCCCGAGGGCATTTTGATAAGCAGGCGTTTGCGGTCTAGCCGGTTGCCTAGATGATGAAAGTTGTGGCCCAGCTGGCCGAGAAGTGACGTGAAGGCCTTCCATGGCCTGATGGATATAAGGAGGAGGAAGAGGAGGTTGTTGAGCAACAACAGGGGGAGCCACAGGGTTCGGCTCAGTAGGCTGTACGGGTGCCTTTCCCTTCAGAATAGACTGGATCGCCTCGAACTGCTGAGGGTCCAGTCGGGAGGCAAGAACTCCCAAGGCGTTGACGAGATCCGAAGGATCAGAGGATGAGGGATCATTCTGATTCATGTCCCCCTCAGGATCGGGATTAGGAATCGCATATTCATGCGGGGGAAGATCAAGATATCGATCATGGGAACTTTTAGATGAGAAGAGATGGTCAGCCGCTAATCATGCAAAAGTTTATCAAAATAGACTAGCACGTTTTTATCAAAAGAAAGTCATTGAACGTAAGTTCAAAGTCAGTGAAATGGTTGTCAAAAGAATTTTTGTAAAATCTGGTGGTCCGCATGAATCAGAATGATCCCTCATCCTCTGATCCTTCGGATCTCGTCAACGCCTTGGGAGTTCTTGCCTCCCGACTGGACCCTCAGCAGTTCGAGGCGATCCAGTCTATTCTGAAGGGGAAGGCACCCGTGCAGCCTGCTGAGCCGAACCCTGTGGCTCCCCCTGTTGTTACTCAACAACCTCCTCTTCCTCCTTCTTATATCCATCAGGCCATGGAAGGCCTTCACCTCACTTCTCGGCCAGCTGGGCCACAACTTTCATCCTTTAGGCAACCGGCTAGACCGCAAACGCCTGCTTATCAAAATGCCCTCGGGCATGGCGGAAGCTCTGCCGGACCTCCTCATTATTATCCTCCCTGTCCAACGTACTCTAGGCAGCAGGCCTATCAAGTACTTCCACCTCCTCCTCCTCCCCAGGCAGATCTGACCACGCAAGCGTTGCTGGCCAAGATGGAGCGCATGGATGAGCAGTTCAACAACCTCCAGAAGATGATGGGGGTTAAAGCTGTGCCAGAGATCAGTTTACCGAGCCTGCCAGTATTCCATCTGCCACCTTCTGAGATGCCAGTGTACCGGAAGTACAACGGTACTGGTAACCCCTTCACACATTTGAAGGAGTTTATGTACGAATCATCTTTCTGGCAGAACGACAAGAGGTCGTTGGCCTTTTTGTTCAGGAGATCTCTAGAGGGACCAGCCCTCGAGTGGTTCTTTTCTCTGGAACCCTCTGAAGTAGAGGATTACGGTATCGTTTTACGCAAATTTTTCCAACGATACCAGGACAGAGTTGCACCCTCCTTGTCCATCACTGACCTCATTGCAAAAAAGATGAAACCTGATGAGGAGTTTGTTAGTTTCGCTGACAGGTGGCGGGGCCTGGCTAAAAAGGTGAAGGATCACTTGTCCGAATCTGAGCAAGTGAAGATGTTAATTTCCAACGCCACGCCCCAGTTCAAGCTAGTCCTCTCCTTGAACAATTTGACCAACATGGCAGAGCTCTATGAAAGAGCACGGTACTGCCAAAATGCCTTCAAGGACGCTACGTTCTCTAGCGTCTTTGATCCTCACAGACCTAGCAGGCCTCCACCTCGGAAGCCTGCAGTGCCAAATTCTCCCAGCACAGGTCCGACTACTGAGGGCACGCTCTCTCACGAGCAAGTTAGTAGCATGAATAATAACTCGCCCCAGTTCGTGAGGAACCAGCAGTAGTACCAGAGGCCACCGCAGCCGAACCAACAAGGGTATAGGCAGCAGCAGAACCCCCATTATCAGCAACAGTATCAGCGGCCCCAGCAGCCGAATCAGAACCAGCAACAGCAACAGCAACAGCAGCCGCCGCAACGGCAACAGCAGTACCAATAGCCCCAACAGCAGCAGTATCAGCAACAACAACAGCTACAGTATCAGCCGCGCGCACCGCCGGCGTACCATAATGTCCCTCCTCCTGGTGATTACAACCAGCAGAGAAGACCTCCAGGCCCGAAGAGGGCAGAGTACCCGGCCCTCCCAGAATCCTTGGCAGATATCTTCAGTGCTCTAATGGCAGCCAATGCCTTAGTTTTGCCAAGGGAAAAGGCCATCTGGCCCCAGAATGCCGATACGTCCAGGTATTGCTACTTCCATAGGCAACCTGGGCATACCATTGACACCTGCTTCCAGTTCAGAATTATATTCATGATCTCAATGAGCAGGGCGGCATAGACTGGGAGGAGATGAAAAAGTATATATCAGCCCTAAAGGCGAGAAGACCACAGCAGCAGCAGCAGCAGCAAGCAAGACCACCAGCATAAGCAGCAGCACCACCCAACATGGGCATAGTGCAGAATCCACTCCCGGAGCACCAGAACCAAAATCAAGTTGCTCCCATTTTGACGAACAGCCAGTCTGAGGCTGGTCGTGGGCAACAGTGGAGAATAGAGGACTCTTCCTCTCTTTGTTCAACGGGTCACATTCCAAGTACCGCAGAACGACCACCACGCCACACCATCCACATACCTAGGCCGCAACCCATTACCATCACCCCTCTACCCACACCCACATATCACTCGCCCGCACCCAATAACCCATTACCACTACCCACCTTCCTCAAGCCCATCACGCCCCGCACCACTACACCGCTACCATATAATCTCCCGCAAACCAATCACGCGCCCCTTCTACCATCCAGGCCACTATTACGCGTACCATTTCCTACTTCACCCGCTACCACTACCACCTACCCAGATACCCCCTTACCATCCAGACCGCTATTACGCGTACCATTCCCCACTTAACCAACCACTTACCCATCCACCATCCAACCCTCTACGCCTTTAATCCGCACCGCGCCATCACCACCTAGCCCTACGCCATCACCTACATAACAACCCCCTACGTCATCCGCACCATCCAACCCTGCGGTACTTAAGGTGTCACCCGGATCCTCCACGGTTGAGGAACACGCGCTCTGAAGTGGAAGGATTTTCAACAAAGTCTTTCCTCAGTCCACAGTTAGAGACGGCCCATCACAGCCGACTGAGGAAGCCCATAATGAAGAGAGTGCACCAGGCACTCAATATGACTTGTTGAAACATCTGGATCGGACACCGGCACGGATCACTGTACTTGAATTGATCAAAAGGTCCAAGATTCACCAAGAAGCCTTAATGGAATATCTACAGAAGGTGATGGTCAATGAGGACGTGCCGGTAGAAAAAATTACAGCACTACTAGTTCCTCAGCGGGATCAGCCCTCCGATACATTTCATACATCGGAACTAGCACCGCCGGCAGCCAGAAGCATGGCTCTGAGCATCACGGTCAACATCTGTAAGCAGGCCGTGGATGCATGCCTGGTCGACACAGGGGCCTCGATCAATGTTTTACCTCCAAAGACCCTGGAGCTATGCGGTGTGCCCAAAGAAAAATGGCTGCCCAGCCCCATCTCAGTGACGGCATATGACAACTCTACCCGTTCCCCTCTGGGAATGGTTTATTTGAAGGTGGAGCTGGGCCCTGTAAGTCATGCAGAGGTCGAATTTCACATCCTGGAAATCGACCCTTCTATAAATGCCATTTTGGGTCGTCCTTATATCAAAACTCTTGAGGCGATTCCCTCTACGAATCACCAATGCCTCAAATTCCCTTTCAAAGGACGAATGATTAAAGTGACGAGCATGCCGATCCTTGCTGCTGCTCATACCTTGAATATTAAATCTACTGCTTTACCTGGCCGACAACCTTTTCTGTCGGTATTACAGGTCTACCGTCCAGTGGCTGATCCTCTAAAAGCCGCCACTATTTCTCCATACCCGTTAGATGCCATAAAAAGGGGGAAGTGCATGAGTACCCCAGGATGGAGGATTATGATGAAGAACGGCTACGAGCCTGGAAGAGGTCTGGGCACACAGTTGCAAGGCAGGACCACTCCTGTTAAAAATCATCGAGCAACACTTGGAAGTGGTCTGGGCTATAGGCCAAGAAAAATGAAACAAGATCTGGTTCAGCAAGCAGAGATCGAAGAAGGTCCGAAAATCTGGGAGGCAATGTCTACACCACCCAAAGAAGGCCGAGATCCCCTAACATGGACCCTGTATACGCACTTTGTGAAAGGTCCCATACTTAGCTACGACAACACGGTAGTCATTACTTCGTGTTTTGACTTCCATGACATATATGGGAGGGACTTGGCCAGACATTGCTCAGAACTACTTACGTACCAATCCTTGGAGGCTCTGCGGCCTATGAAAAGGAGAAAATTTCATGATCCTGAATGCGAATGGTACATGTGGTTCGACCTGAGAGACCTTTATATTGGACTGAACAAATTGTTCCTAGATCCTGCAGAACCTAAGTGGCCGCCGCAGATTGACGAGCTGATTGAAAGCCCTGGTGCCATATTTGATAAGCGGATATTGTTGTCTGAAGAAACCGACAAAGGGGAGCCAGATGACCCCTATGAAGCTGGTTACACTACAGATCTGCTCTGGAGGGGGGCATATCCTTCACATGTCTTCATGCTCCATACTCTATTTCGCACACTGCTCTTGACCCCGACTTGGTCGCGGGTCATTATCGAAGATATCCCACGGGCTCCACCCGTCATGATTACTCTGTCCCCTTCGGACCTTATTCCACAACCTCCTCTCGATCTAGGGAGGATGTATGATTTGATCTGGGACATATTGCTATATGATCTCCCTAATCCTCTGGCCTTGGTGCCACTTCCTCCATCTGATTCTCCTTCTATTCGTATTCACTCCTGCTTCATGTTTAATTCCTCTGATACCAAAAAAAAAACGCCAATTTTACAACAAATTCTTCTCAAATCTTTATCGAGGAAACATCTTACTTGTCCGATCGCACCCCGTCGCGCGGGTCCTTCGGTCAAGATTCTCTCTTAGATCTACTCTGCCCCTCCCCTCGGGAGGATTCTCTTGTATTTCCACTTGTACCCCAGGATTCCTATCCTGCTTCATCTTCACTAGGTTATAATAGGGAGTTTAGTGAAGTTAGGCAGTCTAATTTTAGGCAGGTTAGTCAGGTTAGGAAGTCTAGGAAGCCTAAGGGTAGGCGAATTCCAGATAGATACCTCCAGGAATTGGCTGATAAATACTTTTCTTGTTCTTTGATCCCTTAGTTTTTAGAAAATCCAATTCAGATGCCAGAAGACTGTATGAATGATGAGTCAGTCAATGATGGGTATGGGGTACATGAATTAGTGCATGAAAAGGACCCCATTATTGAAAATGAGGAAGATAACGAGGACGCAGCTGAGGCATATGCCAGTGGAATGAAGAGATTCGATGAACCCTCGGCTGCTGTAGAAGAGCCCACCAAAGAAATCAATTTAGGGACTAGAAACGAACCTAAGGTTGTCCTCGTCAGCAAAAATCTTTCTACGGAGGATGAGAAGGCAATGGTACAAGTACTTAAGGACTATAAGGATACTTTCGCCTGGAGTTATGAAGATATGCCAGGGTTAGACTCATCTTTAGTTGAACATAGGTTGACGTTAAAGGATGGAGCTAGCCCTGTCAAACAGAAATTAAGGCGATTCCACCCACAAATGGCTCTAAAGATGAAGGAAGAGGTCGACAAATTGCATAAAGCTAAATTTATTAGAGTTGTCCTTTATCCACAATGGGTGGCCAACATAGTCCCGGTTATGAAGAAGGACGGGAAGGTCAGAATTTGCATTGACTTCCAAGATTTGAACCGGGCGTGTCCTAAAGATGATTTTCCATTGCCTCATATTGATGTGCTCATTGATAATACTGCTGGCCATGAGACTTTATCGTTTATGGACGGATTCTCCGGATACAATCAGATTAAGCTGGCAGAAGAAGATCAAGAGAAAACGTCATTCACTACACCTTGGGGAACATACTGTTATGTTGTCATGCCATTCGGATTAAAGAATGCTGGAGCCACTTATCAGAGGGCTATGATGGCAATATTTCATGACATGATGCACATAGATTTGGAAGTGTACGTGGATGACTTATTGGTCAAATCTAAAACAAAGGCTGAGCACGCCAAAGTTTTGGCAAAGGTATTAGAGAGATCGAGAGAATATCAGTTAAAGATGAACCCCAAGAAATGTGTATTCGGGGTATCTTCAGGAAAATTGCTTGGATTTATTGTCAGCAAACGGGGAATTGAGATCGATCCCAACAAGGCGAAGGCTATCAGAGAAATGCCGCATCCCAAAAACATGAAAGAGTTGAGAGGATTAATCGGGAGGTTACAATTTATTCGCCATTTTGTCTCCCAGCATTCACAAAGGTGTAAGCCGTTTTATGAGCTTACCAAGCCGGGAGTCAAATTTGATTGGGACGATAAGTGTCAGGAGGCATTCGATGGATTAAAGAACTATTTAGCAAGTCCTCCTGTTTTGAGACTACCATCTCCAGGCAAACCATTGATACTTTATATTTCAGTCCTGGATGATGCAGTGGGGGCTGTCCTAGCACAAGAGGATGAAGAAGGAAAAGAGAGGGCGGCCTACTATCTCTCTAAACTTCTCAACCCCGCTGAACAGAGATATACGGCGATGGAGAAAACATGTGCAGCATTGGTCTGGGTTGTGCAGAAACTAAAGCATTATTTTCTGGCCCATGAAGTCCATCTCATCGCCAGGATGAATCCGATCAAATTCCTTCTGGAGAAATCTGTTCTTACTGATAGGTTAGCGCGATGGCAAAGCTTTCTATCTCAATTCGACATCATTTATATTCAGCATAAAGCGATCAAGGGCTATGCCATAGCAGAACATCTCGCTCATCATCCCCTTCCTCGATTTGATCCAGTGCGATCAGAGTTTCCGGATGAGGAACTGATGTCCGTAAATCAAATCAAAGATGATATGTGGCATCTGCATTTTGACGGAGCTCTTAATTCTCATGGAAAAGGGATCGGTATTGTTCTGTTATCACCTGAAGGTGTCACCATTCCACAAGCATTTCAGCTTGATTTTCCAGTCACAAATAATATAGCTGAATACGAGGCACTCCTTGCTGGCCTCGAGGCTGCTCATTGCCATGGTGCCACCAAACTCAGGATCGTGGGTGATAGCCAACTAATTCTTCGCCAAGTGCTAACCAAGTATCGAACTCTCGATCCCAAGCTCAAGCCTTATCAGGACCTTACTTCTGCTTACTCACAGCTTTTCACGAAATTGATCTTTGTCTATGTCCCTAGGAATCAAAACATCTTAGCTGACGCTCTAGCTTCACTTGCATCTTCTCTTGATTTTCCAATCAGCAAACAATCCGAATCAATCATAGTTCATAGGCGTCTTTCACCCGCCGTGAAAGACCCTTCGTTCCTTAGAACTAAGGAGAAATTGCTGAAGAAAGTCAGAGATGGAGATATCATTGAGAAAAGAGAAATCATGTTGATGGAGCTATTAGAAGAGATGGATGATGAACAGAAGCCATGGTATTATGAAATTGCAAAATATTGTGAATATCAATCGTATCCTGAGGAAGCTACAACTGAGGATAAGAGAGCAATCAGGAGAATTGCTCAACGATACACCCTAGTTGGGGGAGCATTGTATAAGAGAGGTTTTGATGGGGTTCTTCTGAGATGTCTAGACGAAGATGAGCTTTGGAAGGTTATGGAAGGAGCTCATAGTGGAGTTTGTGGTGGCCATGTCAATGGACAGATGCTAGCAAAGAAGATCCTTAGACAAGGATTTTATTGGCCAACCATGGAAGAAGACTGTGTAGGATATGTTCGTAGGTGTGCTAAGTGTCAACTTCACGCCGACAAAATTCATTCTCCTGCATCTTTACTCCATCCTGTTTCTTCCCCATGGCCTTTCTCCATGTGGACTTTCGACATCATTGGACCCCTTGGTAATCCAGATTCCGGCATCAAGCAAAAATCTTTCATTATCACGGCAACGGAATACTTCACCAAGTGGGCAGAAGCTGAAGCGTACGTGGAGATCAAAGCATCAACCGTCTGCAAGTTCATCATGAAGAACATCATCACTCGATTTGGAATTCCAAGCACCATCGTCACCGACAACAGACCGCAGTTCGTGTCACAGGAATTAAAGGACCTCTGTAACAGGAATTAAAGGACCTCTGTAACAGGTATAGAATTAGAGGCAACAAATAAGACTTTGATAAAAATCATCAAAAAGACGTGCAAATCTAATAAATTCGCAGATTGGCCAGAAAAATTGGTTGAGGCTCTATGGGCCTACCGAACTTCAATCCGCACACCTACTGGGCAAACTCCTTATTCCTTAACATTTGGAATGGAGGCGGTAGTTCCATATGAGATCCTCATACCATCATTAAGAGTACAATTGAATAAAGAATTTTCCATTGATGAACATCGTTCAGCACTCCTTGCTCAATTGGAACTTTTAGACGAGAAAAGATGGTCAGCTGCTAATCATGCAAAAGTTTATCAAAATAGACTAGCACGTTTTTATCAAAAGAAAGTCATTGAACGTAAGTTCAAAGTCGGTGAAATGGTCGTCAAAAGGATTTTTGTAAAACCTGGTGGTCCGCGTTCTAAGCTCCAACCCAACTGGGAAGGACCTTATGTTGTATCGCACGCTTTTCCTGGTAATGCTTATCGTCTTGTTAATGCAGAAGGAGAAGAGCTAAATCATCCCTAGAACGGTTTACATCTTAAGAAATACTACCCGTAGGTTAAAGAGTCGATCAGTATGGTACAAAGACCAGTGGAATCAGAAAATTTATAAACTCAAATTTCCTTATCAGTCTTGATAACTTAATTTCAAGCCCATTACTGCACACACTGACACGTTTGATTCGTGAGTAACAAGAGATGACAAGGCCTAAAGAATATCGAAAGCTTGACCGCAAGTGTAAAGTACAAATCATTCGTTTTAAAGCAAAAATTCTGTTTTATACTCGGCCCATGATGTAGGAACGAGACTTAGAATAGACTACCAAGAATACCCGCGATCTTAGTAGAAGGCCGTCATAAAAAAAAAAGGGGGGGGATCCGTCCCAAAGAAAAGAATAGAAAAAAGCAAAAAGGCAAAAGGCAAATGTCAAATCAAAAGGCCATTACATTACAAACGTTACATCAAGGCCATGAAATGAAACAAAAGGGAACGCAAGGTCGATAAATACCCCGAAAAGAAATGACCGAACCCCAACGGATATTAGGGTAGGAAAGGAACATCTTTTTAAGCCTCCGGAACCTTCTCATGGGCTTTCTAAACTTATTCATCTTTTCTTTCTAAAGAGATGTACTCCAAACCTAAGGAATGGCTTACATTGACTAAGGGTCAAATCATCAAATGGGATCACGAATGGAAACACAAGTTTAAACACGATGGGTTTTAAGTTAAGTTGTTAAAGAACAATTTGGGAATTAAGTTAATAAATGAATATGATCTTTTGATCTAAGTACCATGCTGATCTTTTAGTCAAAAATTCAAAAAAATACATATGTCAAAAATAATAAAAAAATACATATGTCAAAAATTCAAAAAAAATACATACATCAAAAATTCAAAAAAAAATACATATGCAAAAATCCAAAAAAATACATATGTCAAAATTCAAAAAAAAGGCATATATTTCAAAACCCAATCAAAAATGAATATTTCAAAATAACAAAAATATTTCAATTAGCATTTGCTTGTTGCATTTGGTGTGTCTCATTCTTTTTATTTTCAGTGAGCATTTGTCTGCTTGCATGTTGCATTTTGCTTTTGATTATTCTCATTACCTTTGTTAATAAAGGTCATGCCCCTTGACCATTTATTGAAGAAAAATTGATTGACCATTTATTTGGTCAGGCAAGGGGCTAAGCCTAAATAGATACTTAACCTGTTTGTTCAGTGATGTACAGGATACAAGACAAGCACAGGAACACAAGATTGAAGCCCAAAACTTTCATGTATTTCATTAGAAAGTGTTTTGTACATGATACATGAAGGAAAAAAGAAAAAAAAAAGAAGATACATGAGCCCTCAAGGCTGACTCTCCCCTCCGCCCTCGTCAAGCTGACTCTGGGCCTCGTCAGGAGCATCCGGTGCTGGCCCTCGACTAGGAGGTGGAGGTGGTCCCATCGCGCTCGGACCCGCCTGACCAGAAGACATGGCGACACTGGCCGTGAAGGCACTGGTCAAACCACGCTCATGGGCACGCTGCCGAGCTCGCTGGTACCGTTCCTCCACCATCTTGCGTTCATGCTCCGCGACTGACAGCCGACCCTGAAGACTCTCCAGTCGAAGGCGGTTGCGGTCTCTCTCCTCAGTCACAACCTCCAGGCGAATCTGGAGGCGTGCAAGATCTCCAGTGGAGAGACGCGCCACCTGCTCCTCCAGAGCCCGGATCCGCGCAGCGTCAGCCTCAGCACGAGCCGCTGCAGCACGGGAATGCTCCAGCTCCACTTCAGCCCTCTGAAGGGCTTCATGAAGCTCAGCAACCTGAAGGGAAGTCATTGTTAGTTCAAAGAAATCAAGTAATCAAGATCAAAAGTCAAGAGTTGAAGAACTTACCCGAGCGGCACGGTCCTCCTCCGCAAGAGAAGCTCGGTGGATGGCGTAGGCAAGCTGACTCTGGAGGTCAGCTAGAGCAGCGTCGTAGGCAGATGATGAAGAGGACGAAGCTCCAAAAGAAGGGGGAGCCGCCTGGGTGTAGACGGCTCGCTGCACCAAAAGACAACTGTCAGTGTCAATTGCCAAAACAATTAATTAATTAATTAAAACATGCACTCATATTCATTCATACATACCAGATCGAACAACTCCTTCTGGACTTGTTCTAGCTGGGCCTCCGCATCATGTAGGCGGGCCCGGAGGTCGACGATGACCGCAACTCATGCATCCTGCATATTACACATGCATACATTCATTCACAAATATAAATCAAGATAATAATAAAATTGGAGACGCATAAATGCATACTTACATCGAGTGGTCGGAGGAGCCGAAGCTGATCGGCGTAGTGGGCCCGGTACTGCTGGAGGTAGCCCTCGCTACTCTCGGCACGGGACTCCACCCGTACGCCTCGACAATGCCAGTCCTCGTACTGCTCCGGGAACTTGGCACGCCAGTCGGTGAGGGCTTGCTTGCCCCTCATGCTCCTCCCCACACCCTCCAGGACCTCCTCGTCAATCCACTCCTGGTGGAGGCCCAGGGTCCTCATCACGAGCCGGAGGCGGAGGGGCTCGATTTCGTTGAGGCAATGCACCCACATTTGCCTCCCGAACCTCCTCCTGCCAACCGTCACCCACGGCTGACCTTCCTCGCCCATACCAAGGTACGGGCGCCAGATCACCTGCATATAGGTTAGACGCATTCATAAACAAAATTGCACTTAAGGCATAAAAAATTGCATTTAATAAAATTGCACAAATTAAAATTTTACCAGTAGCTCTGGGTAATCCAGGAACTGACGGCGGAGGGCCGTCAGTTGGTGGTGCTGTGGAGCCGTGTCCACGATCGGCTGCCAACGGCAGGCTAATGGGACGGCACTGGGTCTCGCAATCCGCGCTCTGCCGAGCGGGAAGTAATAGTAACTCCACACCTGCATCCATGAACATTAGGTTAGAAAAAGCATCATATCATATGGCACTGCATATCATAAACAAATAATTAAACAATTTAATACCTTAAGAAACGGCGAGAAGCCGCTGACGGTGGTCTCACGGTCCGGCGTGATCGCGGACAGATCGGCGAAGAGGTGGGCCAGAAGGGCCGCACCCCAGGCGTACTCTCCTAAGCTATCTAAGTCATCTAACAAACAAAGGAATCTACAGTGGATGTGGTCGCCCTTCATACCGAAGAGCAACCGACCGAAGAAGAAGACTAAGAAGACCCTAAGCTGCCTATCTACCTCCTCCCCCTGACTCGGGTCGCTACAGTAGACGGAGGAAGATGACTCGGTTAATCTATCTCTAAACTCTTCCCGGGTCTCGTCAAACCGACGCCGGGGCTCATCTAGTCCTAAGGCTGCCTCTACTTCTACTCTAGGAACCATCCTAGACTCTCTGCCTAGGCTGGACACCTCTATCCCTAGAAGAGCCTCTGCTAATCCCTGGTAGTTGGGGTAAGTAACCCCACTAACTGGTCGGCCCTCTACCCTGAGGCCAGTGATCCTGGCCACATCCTCTAGGGTGGGGACCATATGCCCCCACGGCATTAGGAAAGCATGGCTTTCTGCATGCCACCTTTCCCGCAGCACCTGCAGGAGGACTAAATCGAGCCAAAATGGCTCGATGTCTAGTACCTCGCCGAATCCCATCCGGCGCAGGCGCGCTTTCTGGAAATCCGGGAGACCCCTATAGGCACCTATCACTAGGTCCCAGGAGATTCTAGCCCTCATCACTCCCTGCAAATAAAAACATAAAAAATAGAGGTCAGTAATGAATAAAAATAGGAAAATCAGTTCTGTTTTGAAAGGCGTCAGCCCATATGGACGTCTTTTGAAACACGTCGACATTCTATGACGCAATTCAAAATTATTTTCTATCTAATTAAAAATTCGGAATTTATCTTGAAAGACGTCAGCCCATAGTGACGCCTTTTGAATGGCGTCACCTGGTCTGGACGCCTTTCAAGTCCAGATTCCGGGTTCTTGAAGAACCCCGTTTTTCCCCTCTTCTCTTCATCCATTCACACCACAGGGATCTTACCGTGTGGAGGTCGCCCTCCTCTTCTTCTTCCACCGCCATGGGTGCCGGTGGAGGGAGTTCCTCCTCCAAGAAGGCCGCCGCCTCGGCTAGCATCGCCGGAACCTCCTCGGGGGCTTCTTCTTCGTGCCTCCGCCGTCTCTTGGCTAAGGTCTTCATCTTCTTGGATCCTTCACCACGTTCCATAGCTCGAGTAGAGGGAGTTTTGAGGGAGAGATCGCCGGAGCTCGGTCGCCGGAGAGAAGGGAGAAAGAGAAGATTTTTATGAAAAGTGAGGAAGAAAGGGGGCCTTCGCGGGTCTGTAACGAAAAGGTTGAAAGGCGTCGACTCAGACAGACGCGTTTTATGGCGCATAAGTTGAGGCGGCAAGGACAGCTATTTGAAATCGATTGAAAGACGTCCACACAGGTGGACGCGTTTCAAGATTTTGGTCAGAGCCGTACAGAGAAAAATGATGAAAGGCGTCTTAGTGTGTTGACGCGTTTCAGGGAATTAATCATGGAATTAATGGCAGAATCCTGGAAAAAGTAGGAGAAAGAGTTGAAAGGCGTCAACAGTGGAAGGCGCAATTTAAACTTTAATCAGGTTTTTGAGGATTAAATTAAATTTCTGGAAAAAGAATTATTGTTGAAAGGCGTCTTTCTGAGTGGACGCGTTTTACATTTTTACAGAACCCGAACTGTCAAATTTTCAGGAAAAATCTAATTTTTACTAAAGGAAAAATCATGTGCACATCACAGAAAGTTGTGGAAAGGTTTAAGGTATGAAAAATCATTCTTTATTCACTAAAATTCTTTATTACATCATGACAAAAGAGAAAGAGGACATTTAAGGAAGAATTTCATGAAGACCTTTAAGGTAAAGAAATTTCAATCCTCTATCTCTATCTTTAGAGGATTTTACACGGTAACTAAAGCCAAGATTCCACAAAGTGGTAATGGTTTGTATGGCTTCATAATCTTCGTCGGATTCCAAGTCACGCTTCTTGATTGGGAGTGTGGGAGAGAACTCCGGGAATTCACGACGGCCCAAGTTAAGTTGAGTAAGGCACCGATGGGGATTGTATAACACAAACTCGGTGGCTCCAATCAACTTGAGATCCGCTCCTGCTACACGGCGCACCCAAACAGGTTTTCCAACGAGAGCGAGTGGAGACGAGTTAAATATGTCGGACGTCATGAGCTTTAAATACTCTCTCCAGTCGGCCCGGGTCTTGAGCTTTGGAATCTTGTTAACCATGTGCTCATTGAACTTTACAATGTTAGCAATGCAATGAATTGGGCTATTCAAGAAGATCTGAGATGGATTCAGAGGCCTTTTCTTACTGTACTCAAACTTGAAGTGAAGTTCAACCCATAAAGCAAAGAGTAGCATGCATCCATAAGGAGGACGGCCTACAGATGCCACAGAAAGCCCACTATAAAGATATGCCAAGAGTGCAGTGCTAATGGATTTACCTTCGAAGATTGCGCATATGGCACTGACCTGATCATCTTCTAAGATGTTATCCTGCGCAGGAAAGAACAAGGCACCGGCAAGGCATGTAACTAAAGCTTTCGTTACATCCTCCACTTCATCCTCCCTTAGATAATCAATTTCATATAGAGTCCACTCAGCAAGCTTTGTAAGACTGATCCCCTTCTTGGTGAGGCATCCTTTAGCTTCTGAAGGATCTTTCATAATTGATGTCAACAATTGTTGACCGGTGATTTTCTCTCTTGTCAAGTCTATCTTATCTTTGTTATCTTTGGTCTTTGGGAGACCTAAAAGACGCTCTGCCTCCTCCAAAAGGATTGTGCACTCGAAGTCTTGGAAGAAGAACATATGAGTTTGAGGATGCCACCACTCGATCAAGGCACCCATAGCCGCCCAATCTACATTCGAACTTTTGTAATGTTTGGCAAGCACTACAAGACCTTGAAGATTCCACTTGGATATGAAAACTTGTATGGAAAGTTTAATACTTTTTGCAAGTTTGCGGATCCAAGGGAGAGAGGTAAACTTCCTTGGGTCAGGAAACATGGGATAATTCTAAAAACCAAAAGAAAAGATGAAGAACATGAAGAACGTAAAGAAGAATTGAAGGGAAGTTGATTGAACTTACTTGAAGATTGGGATTCCTTCCGTTGAGGTGATTCTCCACATCATAAAACTTCTCTAAAGACATCTTCATCTTCTTGTTTGAAGAATTCATCCTCTTTTTCGGAGTTCCTCCTTCTTGAAGCTTGGAAACTTTGGGAACTTTGAAGAAACCTTGAAACTTTGGGAAAAAGCTCAACTTAGGATCTTTGGATTATGGTAGGATTGCTTGGGAACAACCTAAGGGTGTTTATATAGAAGGAATTGCGATCCTAGGAAGACTTTTCCGGATTGGAAAAGGGATGTGCATTGATAGAGTTGGAATTCGAGTAGAGAACAGCCAGAAACCTGTTTCTGTGAGTGAAAGGCGTCGAGGAGCACTGACGCGTTACAATGTTAAATGGCGTCTTCACGACATGACGCGTTTCAGCTTTTCTGTGATTTATCTGAAATTCTGTGGTTTCTGTGATTTTTAATTGAATATTTGTTTGGAACTAATGATTTTGATTGCAGGAAATTCAAAGAAAGTCTAAGTAAAGCTGATCCCACTGTGGGATTCAAGAAGTCCTGACCGTGGCTAAAAAGACGGTTATTTCTACCCTTGTATTATTTCATGTAATTAGTTTGCATTCGCATTACTATATGATAAATATTTACTAGAGCATATCAAGGACCTTGTAGTTTTGATGAAACTGGAATTTGAGTTCCCCTTCAACAACAAAAACAGTGATAATTCTAGAGAATTCTTAATCGCACGGATAGGCCGTTGGATTGTTAATTAGTGAGGACGATAGTTCCACTTTTGTAAAACGGTGCGCGGATAAACGAGCTTCGGCTTAGCACTGAATTACAAGAATTGGTATCTTGACTCATTGATGACAATTTAACAATATTATCCTTGATTAATTTATATTTTATTTGACTTTATATTTTTCTTTTAGCCCAGCATGCATCATGTAGGACTTTGAAATCATTGTGATAAGGATTAATTATTGATTAAGTTTCAGACCATTAATCAGATAACTCAAAACATGATATGAAATATTCTATTCTGAATTGAGTATCTTGATTATCTTTGAGGTTCGCTTGAAGATATCCTTGGAATTCTATCCTTGATTGGATTCTTTATCCAATATTCTTGTTTTCTTTTAAGATCCATCATGGCTGCAGCACGTCCACATTGGCTGGCAAACGCTCCCCATGATGAAACCTACAGTGTCTATGACCTGGGGTACTTCCCACTCCGAGGAAGTTGATCGACTTTATTTTATTTCCTTGTCTACTTCATCCAGACAGGATTAATTCCTTTGATTTCTTTGAGCTATCTTCATTGATGATTTTGAGAAAAATTCCACTCATGTGATGTTAAGAGCGTGTCTCATCACACCTTGGCATCACCTTTTCAGTACATTCCATTCCATTTCACTCCCTTGCAAAGACGATGCCAATGTGAGGCAGCTGTAGACACGCTAATTTTGACATCATTTTGAGTAAATTTCATATCATATAATAATGCCTCATAATGGTCTGATGTTTAACCATTGATTAATTTTTATTGATCTTTTTAAGTGTCGGGTTTAACAGACATGTTTAAGTTAATCAATTGAATTGATTTTAGCTCAAATTTCAGTTAAAATATGCAGAATTCTAAAAGACGTCGACCTGTGTGGACGCCATTTAGAGTTTATTCCTATTTTAACGTTTAAATTTGAATTTTAATCAATTGATTAATTAGCTAAAAGGCGTCTGTAGGGGCTGACGCGTTTTAGGTTTCCTAAGCTATTTTAACTTCTCTTCCGGATGTTTATCCTTATCTTAATTAGTGTAAAAGACGTCTGCACATGTAGACGCGTTTTAGCTAATAAAGATAAAGATAAGTTTTCCCGGATATTTATCCTTATCTTAATTAATCTGAAAGGCGTCCGCCATGGTGGACGCGTTTTAGATGATTACAGATAAAGATGAATTAATCAGTATTTATCTGTCGGTTAAGATAGATAAATCCTATATTTTTCTATGTTAATCGCGAACGCAGAAGAATCCTATAAATACCTTACATGTTGAAGAGTTAAAAAAAGTTGAAAGCCATTAAGAGAGAGCGTTATTATTGAGCAATAGCGAGTTGAAGATCGGAGCAACGACGTCCAAACGCTGAAGCGCTGCCATTTCCAGAAGTCGGCGTCCTTTCAAGAATCTTCATCCATTCAAGGCTTCAACAATTGGGCATAAGTGTTTCATTTCTTCATTTTCATTTTCATTTCATTAATCTCTTATTCTTCATAATCACTCCATGCAACACACACCACAGCATCATCTTTCAAAACCTATTTGATTAAGGGGTTTCAAAAGCCATTTAACAAATAAGTTTGCTATTTAATTGCATGCTTAACATCATGATTAGAATAGATACTGCTTCTACTTAAAGTTCTCATCATTGTTTCTTCATTTCTTTTCTCTCTATCTCTGCTGCACTCAACAACAACAAGAGAATCAAAGGGGAAAACAAGCACAAAGCCAGAAGGACTTCTGGACGATCCTCAACCTCAAACTCAACAGCAAGAACAAAGAACGAGAAGGGCTCTCTTTCTTCAGCCGGCTGAAGGAGGGGAATCAAGAGCTTAACATCTTCCGCGTTCAAACAGGTAGGCGATCATACTCTCTTTTGAAACTTTTAAGTCAAAAGTTTCTGGCGATCACTGCACTTAGTTGCTGTTTTTAATAGGTTTATTTTACACTAAACAACATAGATTTTTCATCTTAATCACACAAGCATTTTAAGCACCTACAGTAGTCCAACCACTATGCCATCTGCTTGTTCATGTCTTGCATTCACATAAAATAACAGTTAAGTTCATGCGGCAATCAATAAATCATCCAAATGTACATTAAATAATTATCAAGAAAGTCTTATTTGAGAATAAAATTGCTACCCTTATTCAATCCATGAAGTGATGATATTTAAAATTCGAATTTTACATAATTGATATATTTAAAAGCACAATTGATTTATCTATCATTCCATGTGATTTTGTTCATTAAATTGATAACAAAGTATGTAAATTTCATTTGTTATTTATGTAAAATTGTGAACTTATCACATCCCCCAACTTAATCATTACTAGTCCCTTAGCAATGCAATCATTTGAAAAAAAAATAGGACTACCATGATTAATAAAAAGAATCAAACTTCATTTCAAATGATATCTATTGCAAAACGGTCTAGCAATTTGAATAAAAATTCTCATTCTCCCGCCCACTATACTTGGAATGAGGACAGGTGATTGTGCATATCATTTGTGGTGCTTGGAGTTCATTTTTATCTTGTTTATTATATCGTTGCCTTCACTGACCTTTGGAATAGAATTACTCAGGAGAGAGAACAGAAAAAGAGATCTCCGGATTAGTTGCCTAGGTTTGCTTTTCGGTTTTCGCCCCGACTTAAAATTTTGTAGGATTTGGTCTTATTTTGTTGTGAAGGACTTTAATGCGATTGTTTTTCATTTGTTTATGCTTTGAGAGTGAGTACTTTTTGTCACCCTATTTATTTTTGTCTGAGGGGAGGTACATATTTTTTGCCACTGTCTTTCCTTTGACTCTTTTGAAGCATATTTATTTGATTTTCATGCTTCTGATTGTCCTTTTTCGAAGTGACCGCCTCCTTAAAGTATTAAGTGGTTTGATCTCCTATTACGAATCCTAACTTTCCGTTCATTTGACCTAAAAGTAAAAACAGAATGGATAATCCTACACTTCGGGTCAACTCCAGCAACTCTACATTTTCAAAATTTTCCACTCTTTCCAAGGTACTATGTGTGTGTGAAAGTCATCCCGTCATGATTCTTTGTAGAGAGAGGGGTTAATTCAAACTTTTACTCAACTTTCTAACTCAATTTTGATCAAGATTCCCTAAATGAATTATGATAGATAAGAATTTCTGTTGGGGTGTGAAAGTGAAGAGATTTTTGAAAATTTTGTGTAAAAATGATGAAATTTTTCAAAAAAAGTATTCATTTAAAAGATTGTTCAATATTCATAATGATTTATTCAATATTCATCATGATTCTCCTCCCCCCAACTTGACTGACATTGTCCTCAATGGTATAGAAATGCACAAAAATTATTTAATATAGAATTCATGATGAGGAGAGATACAACCTGAGGTGTGACGAGGCTTCTCTCTGTTCTCCAAAGTGGATTTTCTGAGTTTTCTAAAAAGAAAAGAAAAAGAGAATAATCAGGATTACAAAAGAATGTGATGATTGGGTTGCCTCCCAATAAGCGCTAAGTTTAACGTCTTCAGCCAGACGCATGCTTGTCTAGTTTGGATCACTCAACTCTATGGATTCCAATGGACAATTCTGAATGTTTTCAATATATGGTTTTAGATGTTGCCCATTAATAGTAAATGTCTGTCTATTTTTTGGATCCATGATCTTGACTGCACTATGGTCAAAAGCTTTAATCACTAAGAATAGACCATCCCATCTTGATTTCAATTTCCCAGGAAACAAACGTAACCTAGAGTTAAATAGCTAGACTTTTTGGTTAGGATGGAAGGATTTTATCACAATATGTTTATCATGAAAAGCTTTAGTCTTGACTTTATAGATTTTCGAGTTCTCATAGGCTTCATTTCTCATTTCATCTAGTTCGCTTAGTTGTAAGGTTCTATGCGAACCAGCTTTGACTAGATCAAAATTGACCTGTTTGATAGCCCAATAAGTTCTATGTTCTAATTCCACTGGAAGATGACAAGTTTTTCCAAAGACTATCCTATATGGTGACATGCCAATAAAAGTTTTGTAAGCAGTCTGATAGGCCCACAAAGCATCATCTAACTTTTCGGACCAATCTTTTCTATCGGGCCTAACGGATTTTTGCAAGATATTTTTTATTTCTCTATTGGATATCTCTACTTGGCCACTAGTTTGGGGATGGTAAGGAGTAGCAAGCTTATGAGTAATCCCATATCTTTTGAGCAATGCTTGAAATTGAGAATGAGTGAAGTGTGAACCCCCATCACTAATGATAGCCTTTGGCCATCCGAACCTAAAAAAGATATTCTTCTGCACAAATTTCATTACCACTTTGTGATCATTGGTTCGGGTGGCTATTGCTTCAATCCATTTAGATACATAGTCCACTGCCACCAAGATGTATTCGCATCCAAAAGATGGTGGAAAAGGGCCCATGAAATCTATTCCCCAAACATCAAAAATTTCAACCACTAGGATTGGATTTAGTGGCATCATATCTCTTTTAGCCATATTACCAACAACTTGACATCTTAAGCATGTTTCGCTGAACTCATAAGCATCCTTAAAGAGTGTGGGCCAATAGAAACCGCTTTGTAAAACCTTTGCTGCGGTTTTCTTTCCGGAGAAATGACCTCCACAAGCAAGGTTGTGGGAAAAGTTCAAAACACTTTGTTGTTCTTCTTCAGGCACACATCTATGGATTATTTAATCTGGACAAATTTTGAAGAGTTCAGGGTCTTCCAAAAAATAATACTTCTCTTGAGAGAAGAATTTATCTTTTTCATTTCTTGTCCATCCTTGTGGAATTTGGCCAGTCACCTTAAAATTCACAATATGTGCATACCATGGTGGTGACGTGTGGGAAATGGCTAAGAGATGTTCATCAGGGAATGAATCTCTCATTGGTTCATTATTCGAAATGAGAATTCGGGATAGATGATCAGCTACCACATTTTCAGATCCCTTTTTGTCCCGAATATCTAAATCAAATTCTTGGAGAAGTAAGATCCATCTGATTAATCTTGGTTTGGCATCTTTCTTGGTCAATAAGTATTTTAATGCCGAGTGATCAGAATAAATAATCACTTTTGCTCCCAAAAGGTAAGATCGAAATTTCTCCAGGACAAAAACGACTACTAACAATTCTTTTTCTGTGGTGGTATAATCCATTTAAGCATCTACAAGTGTCCGACTTGCCTAATATATCACCATGCGCTTTTTATTTATCCTTTGTCCCAGTACTGCTCCAATAGCATAATTAGAAGCATCGCACATTATCTCAAAAGGCAAAGACTAATTAGGCGATTGTAGAATGGGGGCTTTGGTCAGAGCCTCTTTTAAAGATTTAAATGCTTCCAAGCATTTTTCATCAATATGGAATGGGGCATCTTTGGCTAAGAGAAGGGTTAATGGTTGAGCAATTTGAGAAAATTTTTGAATAAACTGGCGATAGAAGCTGACATGGCCCAGGAATGATCGAATTTGCTTTACCAAAGTGGGTGGAGGAAGATTGGAGATTAGGCTAACTTTAGCTTTATCCACTTCGATACCTCTTCCGGACACTATATGGCCCTCTTTAACCATGAAATGGCTCTTTTCCTAACTTAGAACCAAATTAGTCTCTATGCATCTTCCAAGTACATTTTTCAAATTTCTCAGACAAATTTCAAATGAATCTCCGAATATTGAAAAATCATCCATAAATACTTCGAGGAATTCTCCTACCATATCTGAAAAGATGGCCAACATGCACCTTTGGAAAGTTGCTGGTGTATTAGTCTAAATGGCATTCTTCAGAATGCAAATGTGTCAAATGGGCATGTGAATATGGTTTTCTCTTGATCTTCTGGGTAGATAGCCACTTGATTATATCCTGAATACTCATTTAAGAAATAGAAATATTTCTGACCCGCTAGCTTTTTCAAAATCTGATCAATAAACGGGAGTGGAAAATGATCTTTTTTTGTCATTGTATTCAATTTTCTGTAATCAATACAAACTCTCCACCCCGTGGTTAGTCCAGTGGGCATTTATTCACCTTTTTCATTTGTTACCACAGTTAAGCCAAACTTCTTTGGCACTACTTGGGTTGGGCTTATTCCTTTCAAATCAGCTATTGACCACCTTATGGCTTCTTTATGAGTTCAAAGAACTTCAATGAGTTGTTCCTTTTGGGTAGGGTTAAGATCTGCAGCTATGATCACAGGTAGAGTCTTGGACGGGCCCAAAAAGACATATTTGAGAGAGTCCAGTAAAGGTTTGAGTTCCAACTGAGGAGGAACCTAGAGAGATGGAGGAGTAGGTTCTAGATTGAGTTCAGGTAGAGGTTCAACCTTATTGGGCCGTCAGGCCTTCTTATTCAAATCTGATATGGCCATTAATTCCTATTCTTCTTCAAATTGGGTCAAAGGGGATGTTTCTAAAATATTATCAATCACATCATTTGCAAAGCAATCTTCCCCATCCTGCATATGGCCAGAAGCTCTGAAAATATTGAGGGATAATTTGTGATCCCCAAATGAGATGTCTATTAACCCAGATTTGCAGTTAATGATGGCATTTACAGTAGCCAGAAAAGGTCGGCCCAATATGATTGAGCTATTTCTCAGATGCTGAATGGGTTCCATGTCAAGGATGACAAAATCAACTAGGAAGTAGCAAGTATCAATCCTGACAATGACATCTTCCACCATTCCTTTCGGTGTCCTAAGAGATCTATCGGCCAATTGTAGCATCACCGGAGTTGGTTTCAATTCTCCTATCCCAAATTTTTCATAAACTGAGGTAAGAAATAGGTTCACACTTGCTCTAAGGTCCAATAGTGCCTTATCAAAGGTAGTTCCTTCAATAACACAAAAGATAAGTGGAGCTCTAGGATTTTTCATCTTTTTAGGCAATTGGTTGAGCAAAATCGCACTCCCTTCTTCAGACAAAAAGATCTTCTTAGGATTTGTTTTGGGTTCTCTCTTATCAGTACAAAGTTCTTTTAAAAATTTGGCATAGGCTGGCACATGTTGGATTGCATCAACCAATGGTATGTTAATGTGGACTTGTTTAAATAAGTCCATTAACTATTCATTTTTTGTTTGGATTTGATGCTTTCTTTTCTCTTTGCCATTCTCTAAAGCTTGTGGAAAAGGGATTTTTGGTTTATAATTCTCAGGATATTGCTCAATTTTTCCTTTTTCTTAAATGATATTGGGTTCTTCATTCTCTTCTTCTTCTTCATTTTGTTCAGGATTGGGCTGACTAGATCCTTGGTATGGATAAGGATCCGACAAGACTTTATTATTTCTTAAGGCCAAAATTGTTTTCACATTTTCTAACTGTGGGTCTTTTGGTGGATTTGGACCCATTTGAGGTTGGGCTTGAGGATTAGGTAGGATTGGTTGATGTTGGAAACCCGGAGGATAGTTTCGCGGGTTTGCAATGGGTTGACTTGGTAATGGACCCATTTCCCTCCTCATGGTTGTATCAACCATTTGACCCAATTGGACTTCTAATTTCGAAATGGATTGTTGTTGAGAAATGACTAATTGTTGTAATTGTTGCTGTTGTTGTTGTTGATTCATGAGTAATTGTTGTAGTATATTGAATTTGTCATCATTTTGATTTGATGGCTGATGTTGTGAGATTTGATATGGAGGTTGAGAGAACATATTCTAATTGTTATTAGACTGAAAGTAAGGAGCTTGAGCTTGGGATTGGATAGATTGGCTTTTATTGAAAGATTGATTTAGATAGTAATTCTGTTGATGGGCCATATTCTGAAAATTTTGTTTTTGTGGGTTTGGAGCTTGGACTTGTTGAGGTTTCCATGAAAAATTAGGATGATTCTTCCAGCCAGGGTTGTAGGTGTTAGAATATGGATCATGATTGAGCTTTGAATAACCCTAGGCTACTTAGACTTGTCCTTGGATGAACGGTGGCAATTTGGCCGCCGTAGGACACTTACTGACATGGTGAGTTGGGCTAGCACAAAGACTACAAGCTTCCTAGTAAGATGGAGAAGGTTCTGAGTATGGTCTTGATGGTGGTTGGATATTAAATCCTTGATTGTTCGAAACTAGAACTTGGTCTAACTTTTGGGCCATTAGATCTATTTTACTCATTTGTTGGGCCAGAAGGTCCACTTTGTCCAACTTTTGGGCTAATGCATTGATATCCATCCTAGAATCAAATTCTCCTTGGTTTCTGATTTCATAAACTCCAGTCCGTTTGATTGCTCCCACTGATCTTTCATATGATGAAAGTGAGGCATGATTTATTGAATTCTCACTTAGCATTTCAAACATATTATATGCTTCTTCCTCACTTTTACTCATGAATGCTCCTCTACAAGATGCATCCACCATTTGCCTATATTGTGCATCCAAACCTTCATAAAATGCCTGCACAATTATCCATCTAGATAGTCCATGATGTGGACATTTTCTAAGCAATTCTTTCAGCCTTTCCCATGACTCATGGATCTGTTCACAGGGTAATTGTGAAAATCCGGTTATGGCCCATCTCATGGTATTGGTTCTTCCTATAGGATAGAATTTCTTGAAGAACTCTTGTTGCATTTCAGGCTATGCTCTAATGGGCTTCCCTATTGTACCAAGCCAGTATTTGGCTTTGTCCTTAAGAGAGAAAGGAAATAGGGTTAGACGAAGGGCATCGTCCGTGAAATCTTGAATTTTCACGGTAGAACAAATTTCAAAGAACTCATCCACATGCTTATATGGATCTTCATTGGTATTCTCATAGAAAGATAGGAGCATTTGGATGGTACTGGGCTTGATCTCATAATGGCTTGCATGGGTATTGGACAATTGAATACAAGATGAAGGGTTATAGTCTTGATGAATGAAATATTCCTTCATCTACTTAAGCATTTCTTGATTATTTCCAGCCATTTGATTTTGAAGATTGGTTTGGTGATGTAGGTATCTCTCAATTTCTTGAATGGGTTTGATAATATATGGATTTTGAGATCATCTACCTAACATACACTGGACGAAGAGAGAGAAGAGGATTTGTTTTTGTTTTTGTTTTTGTTTTATTTTTTATGCAAAGACAAATAAGTTGAAAACAATTAAACTAATGACCTAAGTGCAACGTAGACCTAAAGATGATTTTCTCACAAAGTAACTAGAATTCGTTGTGAATCACACCCACAAAGGATCAACTATTAGTTTTAAGTGGCCTACAAGCCAATCTGACTATGTAAATCTCGTTCATTTATTAATATACTGGCATAATATTCATTATGTGTAAATCGCATTAATTATCGTTTCATAATGAAGTCCGTGAATATGTGCTATAGTGATCAGATTATGATGAGATCATACTAATGAGACTGATCACTTAAATACACATATTCTTAATCGTTCATAGTCGGAGGATATCCGAGAAGGACATCGGAAATCCGGTTAGACTAGTACAAATTACTCCTGCTCATATGATGAGGGTGATTGATCTCATAAATCACTTGTGTGGAGACACTAAAGCGAATCTGTAGGTGCTCATTGGAGAATGAGTTCACTGAACTGATCCGACTGAATCGCTGGATGGTATTGTACCTCACTGTCAACCAGCTTGATTCTATTGTCGCAGTTGCGTGGATGGTCCTCGGACTTGAGACACCAAGGACACCTTGTCGGTGGACTTCTGTGCTTTGACCTTGGTTTACTAATCTCTAGCCACGGGATTCTAAAACACCAAAGATTGGGTACAGCGGAATACCGTCGAAGGGAATTATGTGTCAATAAGGAATCATTCGCTCTCGGTACTTAGAGAGAGAATGCTCTAGGATGGATGAGCGAAAGTCCCTGGCCAGGGCGGACAATAATATCGGGAAAGGAGTTTTTCGATATTTATCAGCGGCATCCAATCCAAGTGAGTCGACCAGTTAGGGTTTGACAGCACGCCATACCTTGAGTTGACTCGAGAGCATTGTACGAATGAAGGATTATATCCACACGGTAACTGTCGGCGGAAAGGTTCCAAGAGTGGGTTGCTTAACCCCGATACTTTCCGGATTCACGTAGTGTTGCTTGGCACCCAACGTGATCGGAGGCCCGGTCGAATTCGATGTGCGACATCAATTCGATTGATTAATTAATTAATAAAGAGTTATTAATTGATTAATAAAGCTAGTGAGGAGTCACTGGGCTTATTGGCCTATTAACCGGACTGGTAATTGGGCCTAGAGGGTCACACGCAAATGATTCTCAAGGCGATGGATAAATAAGTGGGTTTTATATAAACCGAGAGTTTTTATGAAAAACCGCGCGGTTAGTATAAAACATAGAGAACGGGCTGAGCAGGCCAAGCTGCTGCTAACCCTAGCCGCCCCTCCTATATTTCTCTCTCTCTCTAGCATCCCAAACAGATCTAGATCTGCTCCGCCGCTTCTCCGAATCTCGTTCGACGAGAAATCGTCTGCGCATTGCGGCGATCGTTGCGGCGACCAACGGAGGTTTCGTGGGCTGCGAAGAACGAGGAACGTGAGGATATCTGTCGCGTGGAGGATCACGTGGACTTCGCTAGAGGCCGGGCACTTGCGCGGCTTGCGGTGTCGCATCGACGGAACCGAACGGTGGCAGATTCGAATCCGCACATGGTGAGAATCGATTATCCAATAATCGTAGTTTTTAGTTTTTCGAAACGGGAACGGATCTCCGTTTTTATTTTTATTTCCACTGCGCGGGAAATCCGAAAAAACTCGAGAACCCAACATGAACGGCCAGGTAAGAGGTGGGGTAGTGGGAGGCTCCCCCTACTTTCGTAGGGACCTAATTAAATAACCACTTTCCCACTTAGGCATTTTCCTTTGTAACCTCTAACCTAGACACCGGTGTCCAAAGTAGAAGCAAATTCACAACTTGGTCCAATCATAGTGTGAACCTTAAGTTCAATTGCTAGTTGATTTTATTAGACTTGGAAAATGCAAGATGAAGTGTTGGTGGTTTGTGAGCTAATGAAGAATGATAAAATCCCCACCTTATTTTGTTATGAAGATGCCCTTAAGTTATTTTAGCAATGAGATGCTCACCACAATTCAAACAAGTTCGTTTTATGCAAAAATGAAATGACAATGCATGAACATGTTATTGGCACATTTGAGAGAAACTCACCTTGCTTCCTGCACTCTTCAACATAAATTAAAATGACAAAAATTGAAAACTAATGCATTCATAAATGATGTATGTCCTAAAACATGATGGTTTGATTTCTAATCTTGAAATGATTTTTTTATTTTATTTTGGTTTTCTGATTTTTTTTCTTTTTAGTTAATGGATTCTATCACAATTATAAAATTTGAAAATAAACATAAAATAGTTGATAAGTTGGAACAAACTCACCAAATTTCCTTTTCTCCTTCCTTTTTTTATTTATTTTCAAAGTATCTGCAAAAGAAGAGAATAAATGTGAGTATGGATATACACAAATGGATCTAAAATTATCAAGATTAAGAATCTAAATCTCCGGCAATGGCGCCAAAAATTAATCGCTCGAAATTATGTGTCGTTAAGTATATTCAAACATCAATCTAAAAATTCTAATTTCCACATATAATTATTTGAAAAAATAGCAAGTGGTGAGATTGGGTCGAATCCACAGGGAAATAGATTTTTAAAGTTGAAAACTTTGAGTTTTTAGATGAAAAATAGAGAATAAAGAAGATGGAGCATGATGATTTGATTTGTTAAGAATTGAAATTAACCGAACTTATTATGAACTCACAGAAGGAGCACACTTAAACGAGCATAATTAGACCATCTACTGAATTAAGACTACCTTTAAAACACTAGTTAAAAGTAGAATATAAAGTTTGAGTAGTGTCAACAGAAGAAAAAATAAAAGTTATAGAACAAAAAGAGGGAGAAAAGATAACTTTTTTCAAAGGAGCTACTGCCATTCATTATTAGAACTACACGAAACTATACAGAGACATTGAAAATCAAAAATTAATAAGACTTTTATAAGGAAATGTTTACATAAAATTTTTGAAATATAGTGTAACAATGGAGAACTCAAAAACTAGAGAGAGAAGCGGTGGAGAGAGAAAACTGATGTTTGTAACCGTCGTAGCCCTTCACGCGGATCCTTGGCAGCCCTGGACTCCTTCCAGTAGTCAATTGCAATGCCTCGAGTCCACCTCTTGCCCTGACAGCCGCTGGTTTGAGAGAGATGTAAATAGAGAGAGAGAGAGAGAGAGAGAGAGAGAGAACAAAAGCTAGAGAGAGAGGGGGCTGCTACAGTACCCATGGGTACTGTAGCAAAGAGAAGGAGAAAGTGAGAGAGAGAAATTGGGAGAGAGGGATATTTAGATGGAAGGGGTGAGAGAGTTTAAAATTTTCAAAAGTTTGATTCAAGGTCCCTTTTTCTCCCACTCTTTTGGTTTTTATAGAAGAAAATTCTTAATTCAAATTTTGAATTTCAAATCCTCTAATAAATTGGCCCTTAATTGCTTGCATTAAGCTCCCCATTGATTAAAGGATTCTCCATGAATGTACATTTGAAATTTAAATTTAGAGAGGGATATTTCAAATTTTGAATTTTGAATTGAAGAATAAATATTATTTTCGAGATTTTTGAAATTTTAAAATTCAAATTTAAAAAATAATATTTTTAAAATTTGAATTCCGAAATTTCCTCTTCTCTCTCTTAGTTGGCTTGTGATTCCCTTTTTAAGACAAAAAGAAATACAATCTTGTTCCTTCCAGGATTCGACCCCTGGTCGCTTCCTTGAAATCCAAATAGTCCAACCGCTATGCCATCTGCTTGTTCATGTCCTGCAGTCACATAAAATAACAGTTAAGTTCATGCGGCAATCAATAAATCATCCAAATGCACATTGAATAATTGTCGAGAAAGTCTTATTTGAGAAAAAAAATTGCTACTCTTATTCAATCCATAGAGTGATGATATTTGAAATTCAAATTTTACATAATTGATATGTTTAAAAACACAATTATTTTGTTCATTAAATTGATAGCAAAGTGTGTAAATTTCATCTGTTATTTATGTAAAATTGTGAACTTATCACTAGTGAAATCTACTAAGGCCGCCAATCACCTGGAAGACCTTGCATAAACCTTTAACATACTAAGAAGATATTGTATGAAGTTGAACCCCGACAAGTGCGCCTTCAGGGTCACAACAAGGAAGTTTCTGGGCTTCATGGTGGCCCAATGAGGGATTGAGGCTAACCCCGACAAAATATCGGCCATCCTCTCTATGCATCCTCTGATCCGCCTCAATGACGTCCAGAAGCTAACAGGAAGACTGGCGGCACTGAGCAGGTTCCTCTCAAGGGCAGTCGAGCACTGCTTCCCCTTCTTCAAATTACTGAAGGTGAAGGAGAACCTGCCAGACAAGCAAGGCTGCATCGCTTGGTCACCGAAATGTCAGGCGGCGTTCGAAGAGCTCAAGGAGTATCTGAGACAACCCCCAGTACTTTCCAAGCCACTCACAGGTGAACAACTACTAATCTATCTATCTATAACCCCCTCTACAGTTAGCTCTGTTCTTATCAGGGAAGACGGAGGAACACAAAGGCCCATCCACTATGTCAGCCGCGTCCTTCAAGGGCCAGAAGCTTGATATCAAGCGGTAGAAAAAGCGGCCTTTGCCTTGGTGACGGCCGCAAGGAGGCTACGCCCTTACTTACAGGCTCACCCGATAGAGGTCATCACCAATAGGTCGCTTCGACAACTACTGCAGCGACCGGATGCTTCCGGTCAAATGATCAAATGGGCGATCAAATTGTCAGAGTTCGAGATCACTTATCAACCCCAGACAACTATCAAGGCGCAAGCTCTTGCCGACTTTGTCGCCGAGTGTACGCTCCCGACGGAAGAATTGAGCGGCGAACTCGACGAAGGGCCCACATGGTAGGTTTTTACAAACAGATCAGCCCGAGCCATAGGCTTGTAGACACGCTAATTTTGACGTCATTTTGAGTAAATTTCATATCATATAATAATGCCTCATAATGGTTTGATATTTAATCATTGATTAATTTTTATTGATATTTTTGAGTGTCGGGTTTAACGGACATGTTTAAGTTAATCAATTAAATTGATTTTAGCTCAAATTTCAGATGCAGAAATTCTAAAACGTGTCAACCTGTGTGGACACGATTCAGAATTCTAAAACGTGTCAACCTGTATGGACGCGATTCAGAATTCTTTCTAAAACGTGTCAACCTGTGTGGACGCGATTCAGAATTCTAAAACGCGTCAACCTGTGTGGACGCTATTTAGAGTTTATTCCTGTTTTAACGTTTAAATTTGAATTTTAATCAATTAATTTATTAACTAAAAGGCGTCTGTGAAGGTCGACGCGTTTTAGGTTTCCTAAGCTATTTTAACTTCTCTTCCGGATGTTTATCCTTATCTTAATTAGAGTAAAAGACGTCTACACACGTGGACGCGTTTTAGCTAATAAAGATAAAGATAAGTTTTCCCGGATATTTATCCTTATCTTAATTTAATCTGAAAGGCGTCAGCCATGGTGGACGCGTTTTAGATAATTACAGATAAAGATGAATTAATCAGTAATTATCTGTCGATTAAAGTAGATAAATCCGAGATTTTTCTATGTTAATCGCGAACGCAGAAAATGCCTATAAATACATTGCATATCAAGGAGTTAAAAAAGAGAGAGAGAGAGAATTATTGAGCCACAACGTTATAGCAATTTGAAGATCAGAGCAACCACGTCGGAACGCCGGAGCGCTACCATTTCCAGAAGTCGGCATCCTTCTTCAAGATCTTCATCTTTTCAAAGCTTCAACCAACTGGACTGGGCATAAGTTTTTCATATCTGAATTTCATTTTCATTCATTAGTTTTATTCTCATATTCACTTCATGCAACACACACCACATCATCAATTTTCCAAAACCATCTGTTCTAAAGGGGTTTCAAAGCCATTTAAACAAGTGAGTTGCTGTTTAAACATGTTTATAATCATAGTTAGCTTTGATATTATTTCTATTTAGATTCTCATCAGTATTTCTTCTTTATTTTTCTGTCTCTCTACCTCTGCTGCACTCAACAACAACAACAAAGATCAAAAAGAGGGAAATCAAGCACGAAGCCAGAAGAACTTCTGGACGATCCTCAACATTCAACAGCAAGAACAAAATAACAAGAAAGGGCTCTCTTTCTTCAGCCGGCTGAAGGAGGGGAACCAAGGACTCATTCTTCCGCGTTTAAACAGGTAGGCGATCAAACTTCTTTTGAAGCTTTTTAGTTAAAAGTTTCTGGCGATCACTTCACTTTAGTTTCTGTTTTTAATAGGTTAATTTACCCTAAACAACATAGTTTTTCACATTAATCACACGAGCAATTTTCAGCACCTACAGCTCTTTTGGCGATCACGGTGGGACTTGGTCTCGCCGTCTTTTAATTTCTTTTGTTCTTGCTATTATCATACCGGGCACCCACGGTGCACCATTTGTGTCTTTCGACACGTCCTCACCAATTGGTGAGTGTTTAGTTTAATTAGTTTCCCTCGTGCACCACGTGCACACCCCAGTGGCAAGATCTTGCCTCCCCTTGATTAGTTCAAAAAGTTGTTTTCTGTGATAAAATGATGTGTGATTGCGTGATTTCTTAGTTGTTTAGTTAGTAAATCATCCTGTTTAAAATCTGAAACTAAAAATCTTTGCATGAGTTGATTGTTTACTGCATTTTACCCTGTTTAAGGAGGATTCGACCCAGAAAATCCTTCTGGAAATCTGCTTCTGCGAACTAAAAAGCGTCCAGGAACAGCGACGCGTTTCAAAACCGCGTCATCACTCCTAGACGCCTTTTAGCCTCCAGGTTTTCTCTGTCGTTTACATCTGTTTCTGCGAAATAATTAACTTCTGTGTTGAATAGCGTCGACCATAATCGACGCTATTCAGACAGTTTTTAGTTACTTTCCAGGCTTTCTCTGCTGTTTGCATCTGTTCTCTGCGAAAGAATTAAATTCTGTCTTGAATAGCGTCGACTAGCATCGACGCTATTCAGACAGTTTCTTAATTATTTTTCAGTTTCCAGATTTCTGTGTTGAGTGCTAGCTACCCATTACTCTATTAAGCATTAGAGGCCATCCAGGTCGCAGGGCATACGCATTGAGGCTAAAACCCTCCTTTTCTTAGGAACACATTACTCGACGTCAGCAACTCTCTCTGATTGGGTTGGTCCCTTGATCAGAATAGAGAAGTTGACGTTGAGACCTCCATAAGTCCCCAAAATCAAGGTATTCCTCCTTGATCATCGGGCTGGTTGTACCAATTGAAGTCCCGGTTAGATTCCGAAAGCGTTGTGAGAGAAAATCTTAGAGAATAACGGTGGAAACTGAACTGAAACTAGGATCCTTCCCTGAGCGAAATTGTGGTTTAATCCAATTCAAATAATTCAACAAGGAATCCTAAAATCACGTTAAGCATCCACTTGTTTGGTTAATCTCTGCACAACTTGTTTGATTAAATTTTTGAAAAAGAGAATCTAATATCATGTTGCTGCGATCAGGCAGAGATTTGAGTATGGCCCAATACGCCATTATCAACTATGAGGGAGATGCTAATGCCCCTCGCAATTCAGATTTCAACTACGAGAACGGGAGAGATGCTGATGCCTCTCGTAATTCTGTCCCCATTCCAGTTCGACACGACGGGAATGTCCGAACTCCTCTTTTTCACCCACACGATCAATATCATGATCTTCCTCCGCATGAATATGCGATTCCTAATCCTGACCTTGAGGGGGACATGAATCAGAATGATCCCTCACCCTCCGATCCTATGGATCTTGTCAACGCCTTGGGAGTTCTTGCCTCCCGACTGGACCCTCAGCAGTTCGAGGCGATCCAGTCTATCTTGAAGGGGAAGGCACCCATGCAGCCTGCTGAGCCGAACCCTATGGCTCCCCCTGTTGTTACTCAACAACCTCCTCCTCCTTATATCCATCAGGCCATGGAAGGCCTTCATCTTACTTCTCGGCCAACTGGGCCACAACTTTCATCATCCAGGCAACCGGCTAGACCGCAGACGCCCATGTATCAAAATGTCCTCGGGCATGGCGGAAGCTCTGCCGGACCTCATCCTTATTATCCTCCTTGTCCGACGTACTCTAGGCAGCAGGCTTATCAGGTACTTCCTCCTCCTCCTCCTCCCCAGGCAGATCTAACCACGCAGACGTTGCTGGCCAAGATGGAGCGCATGGATGAGCAGTTCAACAATCTCCAGAAGATGATGGGGGTTAAAGCTGTGCCAGAAATCAATTTACCGAGCCTGCCAGTGTTCCATCTGCCACCCTCTGAAATGCCAGTGTATTGAAAGTATAATGGTACTGGTAACCCCTTCACGCACCTGAAGGAGTTCATGTACGAATCCTCTTTCTGGCAGAACGACAAGAGGTCGTTGGCTTTCTTGTTCAGGAGATCCCTAGAGGGACCAGCCCTCGAGTGGTTCTTTTCTCTGGAACCCTCCGAAGTAGAGGATTACGGTATCGTTTCACGCAAATTTATCCAACGATACCAGGACAGAGTTGCACCCTCCTTGTCTATCACGGATCTTATTGCAGAAAAGATGAAACCGGACGAGGAGTTTGTCAGTTTTGCTGACAGGTGGCGGGGCCTGGCTGAAAAAGTAAAAGATCACTTGTCTGAATCTGAACAAGTGAAGATGCTAATTTCTAACGCCACTCCCCAGTTCAAGCTAGTCCTCTCCTTGAACAATTTGACTAACATGGCAGAGCTCTATGAAAGGGCACGGTACTGCCAGAATGCCTTCAAGGACGCTACGTTCTCTAGCGTCTTTGATCCTCACAGACCTAACAGGCCTCCACCTCGGAAGCCTGCAGTGCCAAATTCTCCTAGCACAGGTCCAACTACTGAGGGCACGCTCTCTCACGAGCAGGTCAGTACCATGAACAATAACTCGCCCCAGTTTGTGAGGAATCAGCAGCAGTACCAGAGGCCACCACAGCCGAGTCAACAGGGGTACAGGCAGCAGCAGAACCCCCATTACCAACAGCAGTACCAGCGGCCCCAGCAGCCGAATCAGAACCAGCAACAGCAACAGCCGCAACGGCAACAGCAGTATCAACAGCAGTATCAGCAGCCACATCAGCAGCAACAGCAACAGCCGCAACGGCAACAGCAGTATCAGCAGCTACATCAGCAGCAACAGCAACAGCCACAGTACCAGCCGCGCGCACCGCCGGCGTACCACAATGTCCCTCCTCCTGGTGACTACAACCAACAAAGGAGACCTCCAGGCCCGAAAAGGGTAGAGTACCCGGCCCTCCCAGAATCCTTGGCGGATATTTTCAGCGCTTTAATGGCAGCCAATGCCTTAGTTTTGCCAAGAGAGAAGGCCGTCTGGCCTCAAAATGCCGATACGTCTAGGTATTGCTACTTTCACAGGCAACCTGGGCATACCATTGACACCTGCTTCCAATTCAGAGATTATATCCATGATCTCAACGAGCAGGGCGGCATAGACTGGGAGGAAATGAAGAAGTACATAACAGCCCTGAAGGCAAGGAGACCGCAGCAGCAGCAGCAGCAAGCAAGACCACCGGCACAAGCAGTAGCACCACCCAACATGGGCATAGTGCAGAATCCACTCCCGGAGCACCAGAACCAAAACCAGGTTGCTCCCATTCTCACGAACAGCCAGTCTGAGGCTGGTCGTGGGCAGCAGTGGAGAGTAGAGGACTCTTCCTCTCTTTGTTCAACGGGTCACGTTCAAAGTACCGCAGAGCGACCACCACGCCGCACCATCCACATACCAAGGCCACAACCCGTTACCATCACCCCTATACCCACACCTACATATCACTCGCCCACACCCAATAACCCATTACCACTACCCGCCTTCCTTAGACCCATTACACCCCGCACTCCTACGCCTCCATCATATAAACCCCCGCAAACCAATAACGCACCCCTTCTACCATCTAGGCCGCTATTACGCATACCATTTCCTACTTCACCCACTACCACTACCGCCTATCCAGATATGCCTTTGCCATCTAGACCATTATTACGCGTACCATTCCCCACTTCACCAACCACTTACCCATCCACTATCCAACCCTCTAGGCCTTTAATCCACACTGCGCCATCACCACCTAGCCTTACGCCATCACCTACATACCAACCCTCTACATCATCCGCACCATCCAACCCTGCGGTACTTAAGGTGTCACCCGGATCCTCCACGGTTGAGGAACACGCGCTCCGGAGTGGAAGGATTTTCAACAAGGTCTTTCCTCAGTCCACAGTCAGAGACGGCCCATTACAGCCGACTGAGGAAGCCCATAATGAAGAGAGTGCACCAGGCACTCAATATGACCTGTTGAAACACCTGGATCGGACACCGGCACGGATCACTATACTAGAATTAATCAAAAGATCCAAGAGTCACCAAGAAGCTTTGATGGAATATCTGCAGAAGGTGATGGTCAATGAAGACGTACCGGTAGAGAAGATTGCAGCACTACTAGTTCCTCAGGGGGATCAGCCCTCTATAACATTCCATACATCGGAACTAGCACCGCCGGCAGCCAGAAGCATGGCCCTGAGTATTACGGTCAACATCTGTAAGAAGGCCGTGGATGCATGCCTGGTCGACACAGGGGCTTCGATCAATGTTCTACCTCCGAAGACCCTGGAGTTATGCGGTGTGCCCAAAGAAAAGTGGCTGCCCAGCCCCATATCAGTAACAGCATATGACAATTCTACCCGTTCCCCTCTGGGAATGGTTTATTTAAAGGTGGAGCTGGGCCCTGTAAGTCATGCAGAGGTCAAATTTCACATTTTGGAAATCGACCCTTCCATAAATGCCATTTTAGGTCGTCCTTATATCAAAACTCTTGAGGCGATTCCTTCTACGAATCATCAATGCCTCAAATTTCCTTACAAAGGACGAATAATTAAAGTAACGAGCATGCCGATCCTTGCTGCTGCTCATTCCTTGAACCTTAAATCTGCTGTTTCACCTGGCCGACAACCTTTTCTGTCGGTATTACAGGTCTACCGTCCAGTGGCTGATCCTCTAAAAGCCGCTACTATTTCTCCATATCCGTTAGATGCTATCAAGAGGGGGAAGTGCATGAGTACCCCAGGATGGAGGATCATGATGAAGAACGGCTACGAGCCTGGGAAAGGTCTGGGCACACAATTGCAAGGCAGGACCACTCCTGTCAGAAATCATCGAACAGCACCTGGAAGTGGTTTGGGCTATAGGCCAATAAAATTGAAGCAAGATCCGGTTCAGAAAGCAGAGATCAAAGAAGGCCCGAAAATCTGGGAGGCAATGTCTACGCCACTCAAAGAAGGCCGAGATCCCCTAACATGGACCCTGTGTACGCACTTTGTAAAAGGGCCCATACTTAGCTATGACAATACGGTAGTCATTACTTCCTGTTTTGACTTCCATGATATATATGGGAGGGATTTGGCCAGACATTGCTCTGAACTGCTTACGTACCAATCCTTGGAGGCTCTGCGGCCTATGAAAATGAGGAAATTTCATGACCCTGAATGTGAATGGTACAGGTGGTTCGACCTCAGAGACCTGTATATTGCACTGAACAGACTATTTCTGGATCCTGCAGAACCTAAGTGGCCGCCGCAGATTGATGAACTGATTGAAAGCCCTGGTGCCATATTTGACAAGCGGATACTACTATCTGAAGAAACTGATAAAGGGGAGCCGGATGACCCATATCAAGCTGGTTATACAACAGATCTGCTCTGGAGGGGGACATATCCTTCACATGTCTTCACGCTCCATACTCTTTTCCGTACACTGCTCTTGACCCCGACTTGGTCGCGGGTCATAATTGAAGATATTCCACGGGCTCCGCCCGTCATGATTACTTTGTCCCCTCGGGACATTATACCACAACCTCCTCTCGATCTAGAGAGGTTGTATGATCTGATCTGGGACATATTACTATATGATCCCCCCAATCCTCTGGCCTTGGTGCCACTTCCTCCGTCTGATTCTCCTCCCATTTTTATTCATTCCTGCTTTATGTTTAATTCTTTCATTTTCCAAAAAAAAAAAACGCCAATTCGGCAACAAATTCTTCCCAAATCCTCATCGAGGAAACATCTTACTTGTCCGATTGCACCCCACCGCGCGGGTCCTTCGGTCAAGATTCTCTCCTAGATTTACTCTGTCCCTCCCCTCGGGAGGATTCTCTTGTATTTCCACTTGTATCCCAGGATTTTCATCCTGCTTCATCTTCGTTAGGTTATGATAGTGAAGTTAGGCAGTCTAGTCAGTCTAGTCAGGTTAGGAAGTCTAGGAAGCCTAAGGGTAGGCGAATTCCAGATAGATACCTCCAGGACTTAGCTGATAAGTGCTTTTCTTGTTCTTTGATCCCTCAGCTTTTAGAAAATCCAATTCAGATGCCAGAAGATTGTATGGACGATGAGTCAGTCAATGATGGGTACGGGGTATATGAATTAGTACATGAAAAGGACCCCATTGAGGAAGATGACGAGGACACGGCTGAGGCATATGCCAGTGGAGTGAAGAGATTTGATGAACCCTCAGCTGCCGTAGAAGAGCCTACCAAAGAAATTAATTTAGGGACTGAAGACGAACCTAAGGTTGTCCTCGTCAGTAAAAGTCTTTCTACAGAGGATGAGAAAGCAATGGTACAAGTGCTAAAGGACTATGAGGACACTTTCGCCTGGAGTTATGAAGATATGCCGGGGTTAGACTCAACTTTGGTTGAACACAGATTGACATTAAAGGACGGAGCTAGCCCGGTTAAGCAGAAATTAAGGCGATTCCACCCACAAATGGCTCTAAAGATGAAGGAAGCGGTCGATAAATTGCATAAAGCCAAATTTATTAGAGTTGTCCTTTATCCACAATGGGTGGCCAATATAGTCCCGGTTATGAAGAAGGACGGAAAGGTCAGAATTTGCATCGACTTCCGCAATTTGAACCGGGCATGTCCTAAAGATGATTTTCCATTGCCTCATATTGATGTACTCATCGATAATACTGCTGGCTATGAGACGTTATCATTTATGGATGGATTTTCAGGATATAATCAGATTAAGTTGGCAGAAGAAGATCAAGAGAAAACATCATTCACTACACCTTGGGGAACATATTGCTATGTCGTTATGCCGTTTGGGTTGAAGAATGCTGGAGCCACTTATCAGAGGGCTATGATGGCAATATTTCATGACATGATGCATATAGATTTGGAAGTGTATGTGGATGACTTATTAGTTAAATCGAAAACAAAGGCTGAGCACGCCAAAGTTTTGGCAAGAGTATTAGAGAGATCGAGAGAATATCAGTTAAAGATGAACCCCAAGAAATGTGTATTCGGGGTATCTTCAGGAAAGTTGCTTGGATTTATTGTCAGCAAACGGGGAATTGAGATCGATCCTAATAAGGCGAAGGCTATTAGAGAAATGCCACCTCCTAAAAACTTGAAAGAATTGAGAGGATTAATCGGAAGGTTGCAATTTATTCGCCGTTTTGTCTCCCAGCACTCACAAAGGTGTAAGCTGTTTTACGAGCTTACCAAGCCGGGAGTCAAATTCGATTGGGACGATAAGTGTCAGGAGGCATTCGATGGATTAAAGGACTATTTAGCAAGTCCTCCTGTTCTGAGACCACCATCTCCAGGCAAACCATTGATACTTTATATTTCAGTCCTGGATGATGCAGTGGGGGCTGTTCTAGCACAAGAAGATGAAGAAGGAAAAGAGAGGGCAGCCTATTATCTCTCTAAACTTCTCAACCCCGCTGAACAGAGATATACGGCGATGGAGAAAACATGTGCAGCATTGGTCTGAGTTGTGCAGAAATTGAAGCATTATTTTCTGGCCCATGAAGTCCATTTCATCGCTAGGATGAATCCGATCAAATTCCTCCTGGAGAAATCTGTTCTTACTGATAGGTTAGCGCGATGGCAAAGCTTTCTATCTCAATTTGATATCACTTACATTCAGCAGAAAGCGATCAAGGGCTATGCCATAGCAGAACATCTCGCTCATCATCCCCTTCCTCGATTTGATCCAGTGCGATCAGAGTTTCCGGATGAGGAACTGATGTCCGTAAATCAAATCAGAAATGATATGTGGACTCTGCATTTTGACGGAGCTCTGAATTCTCATGGAAAAGGGATCGGTATCGTTCTGTTATCACCTGAAGGTATCACCATTCCACAAGCCTTTCAGCTTGATTTTCCAGTTACAAACAATATAGCTGAATACGAGGCACTTCTTGCTGGTCTCGAGGCTGCTCATTTCCATGGTGCTACCAAACTCAGGATCGTAGGTGATAGCCAACTAATTCTTCGCCAAGTACTGACCAAGTATCGAACTCTCGATCCCAAACTCAAGCCTTATCAAGAGCTTACTTCTGCTTATTCAAAGCTTTTCACGAAATTGATCTTTGTCCATGTCCCTAGGAATCAGAACATCTTAGCTGACGCTCTAGCTTCACTTGCATCATCTCTTAATTTTCCAATCAGCAAACAATCCGAATCAATCATAGTTCATAGGCGTCTTTCACCTGCCGTGAAAGATCCTTCATTCTTTAGAACTAAGGAGAAATTGCTGAAGAAAGTCAGAGACGGAGATATCATTGAGAAAAGGGAAATCATGTTAATGGAGCTGTTAGAAGAGATGGATGATGAACAGAAGCCATGGTATTATGAAATTGCAAAATATTGTGAAGATCAATCGTATCCTGAAGAAGCTACAACTGAGGAGAAGAGAGCTATCAGGAGAGTTGCTCAAAGATACACCCTAGTTGGGGGAGCACTGTACAAGAGAGGTTTTGATAGAGTTCTTCTGAGATGTCTAGACGAAGATGAGCTTTGGAAGGTTATGGAAGGAGCTCATAGTGGAGTTTGTGGTGGTCATGTCAATGGACAGATGTTAGCAAAGAAGATCCTTAGACAAGGATTTTATTGGCCAACCATGGAAGAAGACTGTGTAGGATATTTCCGTAGGTGTGCTAAGTGTCAACTTCACGCCGACAAAATTCATTCTCCTGCATCTTCACTCCATCCTATTTCCTCCCCATGGCCTTTCTCCATGTGGGCTTTCGACATCATTGGACCTCTTGGTAATCCAGATTCCGGCATCAAGCAAAAATCTTTCATTCTCACGGCAACGGAATACTTCACCAAGTGGGCAGAAGCTGAAGCGTACGTGGAGATCAAAGCATCAACCGTCTGCAAGTTCATCATGAAGAACATCATCACCCGATTTGGAATTCCAAGCACCATCGTCACCGACAACGGACCGCAGTTCGTGTCACAGGAATTGAAGGACCTCTGTAACAGGTATAAAATTGCATTGCATCATTCCTCTCCTTATTATCCGCAAGGCAATGGCCAAGCAGAGGCGACAAACAAGACTTTGATAAAAATCATCAAGAAAACGTGCAAATCTAACAAGTTCACAGACTGGCCAGAAAAATTGGTTGAGGCTCTATGGGCCTACCGAACTTCAATCCGCACGCCTACTGGGCAAACTCCTTATTCCTTAACATTTGGAATGGAGGCGGTAGTTCCATATGAGATCCTTATACCGTCATTAAGAGTACAATTGAATAAGGAATTTTCCATTGATGAACATCGTTCAGCACTCCTTGCTCAATTGGAACTTTTAGACGAGAAAAGATGGTCAGCTGCTAATCATGCAAAAGTTTATCAAAATAGGTTAGCACGTTTTTATCAAAAGAAAGTCATTGAACGTAAGTTCAAAGTCGGTGAAATGGTTGTTAAAAGAATTTTTATAAAACCTGGTGGTCCGCGTTCTAAGCTCCAACCCAACTGGGAAGGACCTTATGTGGTATCGCACGCTTTTCCTGGCAATGCTTATCGTCTTATTAATGCAGAAGGAGAAGAGCTAAAACATCCTTGGAATGGTTTACATCTTAAGAAATACTACCCTTAGGTTAAAGAGTCGATCAGTATGGTACAAAGACCAATGGAATCAGAAAATTTATAAACTCAAATTTCCTTATTAGTCTGAATAACTTAATTTCAAGCCCATTACTGCACACACTAACACGTTTGATTCGTGAGTAACAAGAGATGCCAAGTCCTAAAGAATATCGAAAGCTTGACCGAAAGTGTAGAGTACAAATCGTTCCTTTTAAAAAAAAAAAAATTCTGTTTTAAACTCGGCCCATGATGTCGGAACGAGGCTTAGAATAGACTACCAAGAATACCCGCCATCTTAGTAGGAGGCCGTCATAAAAAAAGGGGGAGATCCGTCCTGAAGAAGAAAAGAAAAGAAAAAGCAAGGCAAAAGCCAAATGTCAAATCAAAAGGCCATTACATTACAAACGTTACATCAAGGCCATGAAATGAAATGAAAGGGAACGCAAGGTCGATAAATACCCCGGAAAGAAAATGACCGAACCCCAACGGATATTAGGGTAGGAAAGGGACATCTTTTAAAGTCTCCGGAACCTTCTCATGGGTTTTCTAAACTTATTCATCTTTTCTTTCTAAAGAGATGTACTCCAAACTTAAGGAATGGTTTAGATTGACTAAGGGTCAAATCATCAAATGGGATCACGAATGGAAACACAAATTCAAACACGATGGGTTTAAGTTAAGTTGTTAAAGAATAATTTGGAAATGAAGTTAATAAATGAATATGATCTTTTGATCCAAGTACCATGCTGATCTTTTAGTCAAAAAAAAATACATAAGTCAAAAGTCAAAAAAACATACAAATACATATGTCAAAAATAAAAAAAAATACACATGTTTCAAAAATTCAAATATACATATGTCAGAAATCCAAAAAAAATTACATAAGTCAAAAATCCAAAAAAATACATATGTTTCAAAAATTCAAAAAAAATACATATGTCAAAATTTCAAAAAAAGGCATATATTTCAAAACCCCAAACAAAAATGAATATTTTCAAAACAACAAAAAAATATTTCAGTTAGCATATGCTTGTTGCATTTAGTGTGTTTCATTCCTTTTATTTTCAGTGAGCATCTGTTTGCTTGTATGTTGCATTTTACTTAAGTTTGATTATTCTCATTACCTTTGTTAATAAAGGCTATGCCCCTTGACCCTTCTATCAAGGATAGGATCAAGTAGTCGGTTACTTAACCAGGCAAGGGGCTAAGCCTGAACATATACTTAACCTGTTTGTTCAAGTCATATACAGGACACAAGGCATGAAGAGTTGGAATCCGAATAGAGAACAGCCAGAAACCTGTTTCTGAAATTCAAAGAAAGCCTGAGTAAAGCTGGAAAATATCAAGAAGATCCCACTGTGGGAGTCATGAAGTCCTGACCATGGCAAAAAAGACGGTTATTTCTACCCCTGTATCCTATTTCATGTAATTAATTTTGCATTCGCATTATTATATGATAAATATTTATTAGAGTATGTCAAGGACCTTGTAATTTTGATGAAACTGGAATTTGAGTTCCCCTACAACAAAAACAGTGATAATTCCAGAGGATTCTTAATCACACGGATAGGCCGTTGGATTGTTAATTAGTGGGGACGATGGTTCCACTTTTGTGAAACGGTGCGTGGATAACACGAGCTTCGGCTTAGCACTGAATTACAAGAATTGGTATCTTGACTCATTAATGACAGTTTAACAATATTATCCTTGATTAATTTATATTTTATTTGACTTTATATTTTTCTTTTAGCCCAGCATGCATCATGTAGGACTTTGAAATCATTGTAATAAGAATTAATTATTGATTAAGTTTTAGACCATCAAACAATCTCAAACATGATATGAAATATTCATTCTGAATTGAGTATCTTGATTATCTTTGAGGTTCGCTTGAAGATATCCTTGGAATTCTATCCTTGATTGGATTCTTTATCCAATATTTCTTGTTTTTCTTTTAAGATCCATCATGGCTGTAGCACGTCCACATTGGCTGGCAAACGCTCCCCATGATGAAACCTACAGTGTCTACGACCTGGGGTACTTCCCACTCCGAGGAGGTTGATCGACTTTATTTTATTTCCTTGTCTACCTCATCCAGACAGGATTGATTCCATTGATTTCATTGAGCTATCTTCATTGATAATTTTGAGAAAAATTCCAATCATGTGATGTTAAGAGCGTGTCTCATCACACCTTGGCATCACCTTTTCAGTACATTCCATTCCATTTCACTCCCTTGCAAAGACGATGCCAAGGTGAGGCAGCTGTAGACACGCTAATTTTGACGTCATTTTGAGTAAATTTCATATCATATAATAATGCCTCATAATGGTTTGATATTTAATCATTGATTAATTTTTATTGATATTTTTGAGTGTCGGGTTTAACGGACATGTTTAAGTTAATCAATTAAATTGATTTTAGCTCAAATTTCAGATGCAGAAATTCTAAAACGTGTCAACCTGTGTGGACACGATTCAGAATTCTAAAACGTGTCAACCTGTGTGGACGCGATTCAGAATTCTTTCTAAAACGTGTCAACCTGTGTGGACGCGATTCAGAATTCTAAAAAGCGTCAACCTGTGTGGACGCTATTTAGAGTTTATTCCTGTTTTAACGTTTAAATTTGAATTTTAATCAATTAATTTATTAACTAAAAGGCGTCTGTGAAGGTCGACGCGTTTTAGGTTTCCTAAGCTATTTTAACTTCTCTTCCGGATGTTTATCCTTATCTTAATTAGAGTAAAAGACGTCTACACACGTGGACGCGTTTTAGCTAATAAAGATAAAGATAAGTTTTCCCGGATATTTATCCTTATCTTAATTAATCTGAAAGGCGTCAGCCATGGTGGACGCGTTTTAGATAATTACAGATAAAGATGAATTAATCAGTAATTATCTGTCGATTAAAGTAGATAAATCCGAGATTTTTCTATGTTAATCGCGAACGCAGAAAATGCCTATAAATACATTGCATATCAAGGAGTTAAAAAAGAGAGAGAGAGAGAATTATTGAGCCACAACGTTATAGCAATTTGAAGATCAGAGCAACCACGTCGGAACGCCGGAGCGCTACCATTTCCAGAAGTCGGCATCCTTCTTCAAGATCTTCATCTTTTCAAAGCTTCAACCAACTGGACTGGGCATAAGTTTTTCATATCTGAATTTCATTTTCATTCATTAGTTTTATTCTCATATTCACTTCATGCAACACACACCACATCATCAATTTTCCAAAACCATCTGTTCTAAAGGGGTTTCAAAGCCATTTAAACAAGTGAGTTGCTGTTTAAACATGTTTATAATCATAGTTAGCTTTGATATTATTTCTATTTAGATTCTCATCAGTATTTCTTCTTTATTTTTCTGTCTCTCTACCTCTGCTGCACTCAACAACAACAACAAAGATCAAAAAGAGGGAAATCAAGCACGAAGCCAGAAGAACTTCTGGACGATCCTCAACATTCAACAGCAAGAACAAAATAACAAGAAAGGGCTCTCTTTCTTCAGCCGGCTGAAGGAGGGGAACCAAGGACTCATTCTTCCGCGTTTAAACAGGTAGGCGATCAAACTTCTTTTGAAGCTTTTTAGTTAAAAGTTTCTGGCGATCACTTCACTTTAGTTTCTGTTTTTAATAGGTTAATTTACCCTAAACAACATAGTTTTTCACATTAATCACACGAGCAATTTTCAGCACCTACAGCGGGAGATTGTGGGTTCGAGTCCCACCGTGATCGCCAAAAGAGCTGTAGGTGCTGAAAATTGCTCGTGTGATTAATGTGAAAAACTATGTTGTTTAGGGTAAATTAACCTATTAAAAACAGAAACTAAAGTGAAGTGATCGCCAGAAACTTTTAACTAAAAAGCTTCAAAAGAAGTTTGATCGCCTACCTGTTTAAACGCGGAAGAATGAGTCATTGGTTCCCCTCCTTCAGCCGGCTGAAGAAAGAGAGCCCTTTCTTGTTCTTTTGTTCTTGCTGTTGAATGTTGAGGATCGTCCAGAAGTTCTTCTGGCTTCGTGTTTGATTTCCCTCTTTTTGATCTTTGTTGTTGTTGTTGAGTGCAGCAGAGGTAGAGAGACAGAAAAATAAAGAAGAAATACTGATGAGAATCTAAATAGAAATAATATCAAAGCTAACTATGATTATAAACATGTTTAAACAGCAACTCACTTGTTTAAATGGCTTTGAAACCCCTTTAGAACAGATGGTTTTGGAAAATTGATGATGTGGTGTGTGTTGCATGAAGTGAATATGAGAATAAAACTAATGAATGAAAATGAAATTCAGATATGAAAAACTTATGCCCAGTCCAGTTGGTTGAAGCTTTGAAAAGATGAAGATCTTGAAGAAGGATGCCGACTTCTGGAAATGGTAGCGCTCCGGCGTTCCGACGTGGTTGCTCTGATCTCCAAATCGCTATAACGTTGTGACTCAATAATTCTCTCTCTCTCTTTTTTTTTTAACTCTTGAAATAGGCAAGGTATTTATAGGCATTTTCTGCGTTCGCGATTAACATAGAAAAATCTCGGATTTATCTACCTTAACCGACAGATAATTACTGATTAATTTATCTTTATCTGTAATTATCTAAAACGCGTCCACCTTGGCTGACGCCTTTCAGATTAATTAAGATAAGGATAAATATCCGGGAAAACTTATCTTTATCTTTATTAGGTAAAACGCGTCCACGTTAGTAGACGTCTTTTACACTAATTAAGATAAGGATAAACATCCGGAAGAGAAGTTAAGATAGCCTAGGAAACCTAAAACGCGTCGTCCTCCACAGACGCCTTTTAGTTAATAAATCAATTAATTAAAATTCAAATTTAAACATTAAAATAGGAATAAACTCTAATTAGCGTCCACTTAAGTAGACGCCTTTTAGGATTATGCATATTTTAACTGAAATTTGAGCTAAAATCAATTTAATTGATTAACTTAAACATGTCTGTTAAACCCGACACTCAAAAAGATTAATAAAAATTAATTAATGATTAATTATCAGACCATTATGAGGCATTATTATATGATATGAAATTTACTTGAAATGATGTCAAAATTAGCGTGTCTACAAGGCTGTGGGGCCGGCCTGATCTTGGTCCCTCCTGGTTCTCGAGAAGCAGATGGCCTCCAAGTCTCGTTGAAATTTTAATTCCTAGCCACGAATAATGAGGCGGAATACGAAGCCCTTATCTTAGGGATTCGAATGGCCAAACGGTTGGGAGCAATACAAATTCAGGCTTACTCCGATTCCCTACTACTGGTGAAGCAAGTCAAAGGGGAGTACGAAGCCAAAGAACCTTCTATGAAGAGGTACAAGGACATGGTCCTTCGGATGATCTCGTCACTTGAAGGATTTGAGATCCTTCATATACCAAGGGAGCAAAACCAGAGAGCAGATGAGTTGGCCAAGCTGGCCTCTTCTTCCCAAATGATCGGGCGATCAGTCTTTGCCAAAGAACTACTGAAGCCCGCCATTCACCCTCCTGACTCTGCGGAGGTGTCCCAAGTGGGCTGAGAAGATACATGGATGACTCCCATAGGAGAGTACCTCGAAAGTGGGCGTCTACCCATGGACCAAGCAAATGCAGGAAGGATCAAGTACTAAGCACCCAAGTTCACAATGATTGGGGATAGTCTCTACCGAAGATCTGTAACCAATCCCCTCCTTTGTTGCCTAGCTCCAAATGAAGCGTTTAAAGTCATTACAGAGGTCTATGAAGGGATATGCGGCAGCCATGTCGGGCCGCGCGCTTTAGTGTGCACCCTCCTCTACCACGGATACTGGTGGCCGACCATTGCACAGGATTGTACGAAATACACCAGAAGGTGTCTCGGCTGCCAAATTAATGTCCCTCTCCCCAGGCTACCGGCAAACGAGTTACAAAGTATTGCCGAGCCTTGCCTGTTCGCCATGTGGGGAGTTGACATCCTGGGACAATTTGTAGTAGTCGCTATCGACTACTTCACTAAATGGCCAGAAGCTCAGCCTCTGACTAATATAAGGGATGATACGGTATGGAAATTCTTTTTACATAATGTTATTTACAGGTTCGGCATCCCAAAGGTGCTGGTGACGGACAACAGTCGACAATTCACCAGTCATTGGTTTAGCGACCGCTGTAAGGATTTTAACATACGACACAGGTTTTCCTCAGTAGCCCACCCACAAGTCAACGGACTCGTGGAAAACGCCAATAGAACCATCATGAAGGGTATCAAGGCACACCTTATTAAAGGTGAGAATTGGCTGGAAGCCCTCCCCAAAATCTTGTGGTCTTTTCGAACCACGACCAGAACAACCACGGGGGAAACCCCGTACCATCTGGCCTACGGTTCTGACGCTCTAATCCCTTTAAAGATAGGCTTGCCGGCTGCCTAGTCAGCAGAACTTTATGAGGCTATTAACAACCAAAAGCTAAAAGAGAACCTCGACCTCATTGAAGAAGTAAGAGAAGCAGCTCGGATCCGGGCAATCAACTACCAGTGAACGGTCGCACGATGGTACAACTCCAAAGTGCCGACGAGAATTTTCCACCCGGGGGACTTAGTTCTACGAAGCATGCAGGCATCTCGACCACTGGAAGCGAGAAGAAAGCTATCACCCAACTGGGAAGGCCCATACAAGATCGGAAAAAGTTATGGGAATGGAGCATACAGGCTTGCTCGCCTAGACGGTCGGCTAACAAAGAATAAGTAGAACGCAGAACACCTGCGCCCTTTTTTCAGTTAGATAACTATTAACATGATTGTGATTCATTAATAAATAGTTATTTTTCCTCGCACTTTTTGTCAATCATTTAGCACCAGTCGACCAAGGTGTGGCGTAATTCTTCAACTGAATACCTCTGTCGGTCCGAACCACAGAGAAAGGGCTCCCCACCCAAAGAAGGGATAAAACTCCTCGGAATACCTCTAGCGGTCTGAACCACAGAGAAATGGCTCCCCACCCAAAGAAGGGATAAAACTCGTTTGAATACCTCTATCGATCCAAACCACAAAGAAAGGGCTCTCTACCCAAAGAAGGAATAAAACTCGTCGGAATATTTCTATCGGTCCGAACTATAGAGAAAGGGCTCCCCACCCAAAGAAGGGATAAAACTCGTTTGAATACCTCTATCGGTCCGAACCACAAAGAAAGGGCTACCCACCCAAAGAGGAGATAAAAGTTGGACCGACCCACAACGAAAAGGTGAGATTCAATAGTCAACGAGCACATCGACCTAGCATGGTCGGAGGGAGAAGGCGAGAGATCATAACAACATGGAATCACAAAAACTGGTATGTTTCATTCACAAAACTGGGACTACAAAGTTCATATCATATTCCCGAAATCAAGCAAAACTACAAACATTCGAAGAACGCTCCATCACCGAGCCACCTCTTTACTGCGGCAACGCCTCGGAAGCAAACTCAGGCACGACTGATGCAAACGAACATCGCCAATGACCACCTGGAGCAGATGAGGTTCGCTAGAGCGGAGGTTCGCAGGACTGTCAAATGGGTCGCGGTCGCCACCGACCTCTATCTCCCCCTCCCCCCCTTGCATGCACGCCAGCCACCTCTCCCTCCCTCTCTATCATGGCCTCCCCTAACAGTAAGTGGTGGCTCGCGAGGGAGACGCGAGGAGGGAGAGAGCCCAGTCACTTGCAAGATGGCATTAGACATCAGGAGGTCCACTTCATGAGGACCTTTCTCCCAGAGATCCAGCACCAACCTGGCACCAGCCTCAGAAAGCCTTTCCCGGAACCCGTCAGGAACGGGGTCTTCAGCAATATCCCGCCATACTGTCGGAAATGGCCACTCCTTGCCGGCTGGACAGTCGACCCAGAAAAAGGCATCCTTCCAGCCTTGGGAAGGAAAATCAGAGGAAACGACGAAAGGGTAGCAGTCACCGCCGCCCCAAAACTGGAGGAAGCCACGGGTGCCAGGAATCGGGTAATGGCGGACGTAGACGAGATTGCAGTACACGTCGACCAAAGGCCCAACATGCTCGAAAGCATGCACCTGAGAGATAAAGGCAATGGCTAGACGCCAGGAGTTTAGCAGGACCTGGGAAGGCGCAACAGAGAAGAGCCGCAGCAGATCCACGACAAAAGGAGAGATCGGTAGGCGAAACCTAGCGACTGAAAAGGAATGGAAGGGATAAGAGCGGGCCTGAACAGCGGCGTCTGTGAAGTATTGTCTGGAAAGTTTGTTCCCTCTGGTCTGAGGGACGGTATATATCCTTGCCCGACGACTCCTGGAAATGCCTTATCAAGAGGAGCCCTTCGCCTCCTCCGGTCAGTGAAAAGACGTTTGCTTTGAGCAGACGCTACCGCCGAATCAGTGCTCATTCGAAAGCATGACATGTGTCCTTTTCGAATAATAACCTCCTACCCTTGTGTGAAGAGGTGAAGCGTTTCTTGCTCGCATTACATTTGCCAGCCCACCTTACACTAGACTACTCCAAAGGCCGTACACCGCCCCTCGGAGCAAGGGGGCTAGTGAGAGGGCCTATTTCGGTTCGATCCATTTACCAAGTGGGTCGGCCCATTAGGAGGCTCCCAAGACACCTCTAGAATCTACTAGGCCCCTCGCGGGCGTTACCGTTTTCCCGCCTGTAGTTCGTTCAAATCCGTAATGGACTCAGGGGGGCTCGGAGCGATCCACCCCCCTTTAGGAAAGTCCTTTCCTAATCCAGCTCCGATACTCTAGTGGAGGAAACCCATACTGAATGAGGAGGCCGGAATCCTGAGAATCCCGTCCACCCCGGGACCGGGATTGGGTTTATCCCATTACGCTTTGCCTTCAGACTCTCCAACCTTTCCTATAAGAAGGACTATCTGGTAACCTCAGAAGGTATGCTGAGAACAATCCCTAAACTCCCTACAACCATTAGCTATATTCAATCCTGACTTAGGCATCAAAGAGGGCTCCCCGAGATCAGAACCGGGGTATCCTCTGACCTAGTGTCTGTCTTGCAGGAGGTGGAGCAAAGGCTTCGGTGGTGGAGGAAGATTATGGCCGTACGATCAAGATCGGACGAGTTTGTGACCCAACAGATACTATATAATGTAAATGAAGCAATACATTTATTTACATATCGGTATTGTTCCATTTTTGCATCTCTAAGAACTCTTTCTTTGTCACCAATTTTTGCATTTCAATAAATTACCTTCATGTGAATAAGTGAGCTTTGATACTATTCGTATTATTGGTCTCCAACTATTGATTTTAGAATTAATGTTCCCTTTTTCTTAACAAAAATTTCCCACAGAGTTTGTACAATTTGCTTGTGATAGTTGAAAGTTTATTATAAAACTTAAAAAATCTGAATATTGAATATTTGTTACTTACATATGGTAATGATGCTAATACTTTTGTGATGTCTGTTAAATTATATTTTGCCTTTGAATATTCCAATCATTTGAGTTTCTTTAACTGTAGCTGGCTTATTTGATTTGATAGTTTTAACAACAATATCTACGAGATAATATAAATAGGATACTTGGTCCACTAGATATACATATATGTGTATGTCCCTAGCGCACATTGAAGTTGAATCCCCCACCATGATGTTAAAAAATAATAACAATAATCAATTTTTTTAAAATGTTCAAATACCCCCTTCTAGATTGATTTCCACCCCTTCGGATTTAATTTTTACTGTCGGCTTGAAAACCTAATCATAATTGTCCAATCAAGTGTGTCCTTCTTTGGGGATAAAAACTAAAACTCTAGGGAATGATCAATCCTAAGGGTTAATCTGAAGAATTTTCTTCTATCTTTTGAATATTTTTAAACCTTTTAGACACTGTCTTTTGATATGCACCCAATTGGATGGCTCCAATTAATTTTCAATATCAAATGGTAAGAATTAAAGTGCCTAAGATGGGAATAATCCTAAGGGACTTATTTGAATATTTAAAAAGTACTAGCAAATTTTATTTTATTTTTTAACTGTGGGCTCTTTCCGACAAGGTATTGTCTATTTTAGCCTATGAAGGTGGCCTCACAGTTTTATCATTTTGTGAAAAGGGTCTTTGTTCGAAGGAAGGTTGGGGGACCTTTTTTATAAGTACTAGATTGATGTTTCAACAACCGAAAGCTTCCATTCTATGCCTCTACATAGCTTCATGAGAAGATAAGCTTGTGCTTACGGTTGGGGTTCCCACAAATGATGCCAATGTTGTGAGAAGGAACTATCAATTTTTAATAAGGTATTTTCTACTTTAACCTATGTAGGTGGCCTCAAGGTTTTGTACTTTTGTTGGAAGGAAGGTGGGGACCTTTTGTATAAGCACAAGGTTGCCTTCTCAACAACTGATGTTGGACTAAATATAACGTCCTATACTCCACCATTAGGGTGTACTTTTGTTGGAAGGAAGGTGGGGACCTTTTGTATAAGTACAAGGTTGCCTTCTCAACAACTGATGTTGGACTAAATGTAACGTCCTATACTCCACCATCAGAGAATTGTCTAGTCTGACCCATGGCCCTTACAGTTTTGTCCTTTTTAGAGGTGAATGGCTCCAGAGCGAAGACTTTCTAGATGGTTACCCATCTTGGTACTACTCTCGGCTAAGCACGCTTAAGTATGGAATTCTTGTAAAGAACTAAGCCAATACTCGAAAAGACGCCTCGATGATTGGAGATATAACTCAACTATGTATTTGAGGGTTCTATCCCTCTTATATAGGCAATGTCTCCATTGCTACGTTACCTAGCCTATAACCAATTCACCAAGTAGGTAGGATTCTAGAGATGGCCCCCACGGGCTCAAGAGGTGGCTCCTAATATGTAGTATTTGGTCGCATAGAGGTTCAAGAGGTGGCTCCTATGGTGTCGCAATTTGTCCCATGTGGCACTTAGTTTCATACTTTTCGCTGGTTCGTAGCTCTGATATCATTCAATAATGCCGTACACTCCACCATCAACGTATTGTCTGCTTTGGCCCATAGGCCTCACGGTTTTGTCCTTTTTAGAGGTAATTGGCTCTAGAGTGGAGACTTCCCAGGTGGTCAGCCATCCTGATACTACTCCCAGCTAAGCACACTTAATTACAGAGTTCTTATAAAGAATCGAGCCAATATTCGAAAATGCGCTTAGATGATTAGAGTGTTGCTCAACTATGTATAACCCAGAGGGGGGGGGGGGGTTGAAAGCACACAATGAACATAGATATTTATACTAGTTCAATCTTTCCAGACCTATATCCAGTCCCCAAACAATCTGTTAAGATTTTCACTACATAAGGTACAAACCCCTTGCCGGTTATCCAACAATACCTTGTACGGCAGGTAGGTCTTCCCTTTCAACAAAGGGGAACAAATCCCCCTGCATGCTAGACAGGTCTTCCCTTTCAACAAAGAAGAACAAATCACTCTGCACATCAGACGAGTCTTCTCTTCCATAACTTGGAAGAGGAACACAATAATTGTAATGTAAGATGAGTACAGAAATGTCTTTTGATAAACTAATATACAATATAAATCAAAAGCATAGATCAAGACTAAGAATTGCAGTAAATGGAAGATGCAGTACTTGATCTTGCTGAAGGCCCGAGAGCTGGTGATGTTCAGATGAACTTGAAGCTCTCTCTCTCAGTCTATCTCTTGAATGAGAAGAAGGCTCTTTTGATGTAGCAATGGAGGCCTTCTTCTTTTTTAGTGGAGTTCCCTCTCTTTTTCTCTGTAACTCTCTATATTCTCTCTCTTGTATTCTTCACTTGTGTTGTGTTCATCACATTTGAATCTTCAAATTATAGGACAAATATACTATCTTTAGAATTTGCTCGTTAGACAGTAGAACATGATCCGTTAGATAGCAAGTCCAAATCTGTTAGATGAAGGTTTCCCACTGAATTTAACATTTGAATTTCTTCAGATAAACAAAAATATTTCTATTGTCCATAAGCTTCTCATTAACCAGTTCCTACAGTCTAGAGCACTCAAGGACAACCTTAGATTGGTTGGTAAACTTCCTATCAAGAACCTAAAACAGAATGTTACACAAAAAAGATAACTAGACTTTTTCTGCTTAGTCTGTTAGTGCAGCATGAAATCCAATTTAAAAAGTTTCTATGAAGCAAAACAACTCAGAAAAGACGTCAAAAGTTAAATGTAGATATCCTCTCATATTGACCATACATAATAAAAAGAATCGTTTGCATAATGCTCAATGAAAAGTACTGTCATAGATCTGATCTAACATATCACGAGAATTTGCTAGAGAAAAAGTACATATGAGAGCCTTTTCAATTGAATAGTAATAATTTAAGTAAATTGATTAGAAGCACAGTTAAGTCATAGGTGCTTTACTAAAAGTGGTTTAATCGAAGCTATATATAAAGGTTGGTCGATTTGAGATCATAAAGATTATCGAAATTTAGTTCAAGTCTCAAAATTGATTAAACTAAACATATCAATCGATTAACCACGACATGATAACTGATATTTTGAATATGAGGATAATCGATTGATCATATAACAATAATCAGACTAATCGAGTTAATTAGTAATCACAGTGTTGCTCAAAATAGACTAATAGATTTATCGATAATAATAATCGAAGTATAAACATGATAATCGATTTTACAGTTATTAGAGCTAATCAATTAGATATTTATCAATAATCGAAGTGAGGACTTACTTAATCGATTATAGTTCTAACTGTAGTCGAAATTGAAACTCAATTACATAATCGATAATACGCATATCAATAATCAAAGTGTGAAATCTGGAAATTGATTATAGTTATATAATCGATTAGAAGTATGTCGATAATCTAAGTGAACACTCAGTAATTGATTATAGTTCAAACATAACTCAGAATCGAAATTTAGTCATATAATCGATTATAAGTATATCGATGATCGAAGCGTGAAATTTGTTGGTCAATTATGCAGTTGTTAGAAGTAATTAACTTGATAGTTATCAATAATCGAAGTGAGGATTCACTTCAAGAGGTAGGCGGATAACTCTAAGTATAAACTATTTTGTACAAAAAATTATATTATCTTTTAATTTTTCAAAAATAATCAACGGATAAGAAGCTTGATACGAATGTCTACTTCATGCTCACTAAATTTTATAATATTCTGATATTATTTACTTTATTCCATGGTTAATTTCTCGGCTATGTAATTTGTCCATTAAGTTTGTTATGTTTTCAACTATCATTACCTAAGATGAGGATACCCAATCTCCTCTATCCGACGTCCTATCAATCTAAAATTTTGACCAAAGTTTGTTTTGAATGTTAAATTCATGCTCAATAAATTTTATTATTTTATTATTATTTTTATTGTTTATTCCATAGTTTTCTAGTCAGATTATGCAATCTATCTTAACCGTTTTGAAATCTTCTCATAGTGTTTAGAAACATATAGGATCAGCCCCGATAATAAATGTACCAATGATGCGGGACATAAGGAAATTGTGTCATCTTTTTTGTGGAAGTTGATTATACTCATATACGAAATATTTGTTGCAACATATGAGGAGCATTATAATATAATTGTCATTTCATTGACAAATTAATAAGCACACAGTCATTACATCATCCGATGGGTGTGCTGTCGATATCCCAAAGACATTGCAGCATATATTTCTCAAGTAATGCTTGCTGCAATATCTCCATGAGGGCATTGTAGTAAGTAAAATTTTTTGTTTGAATTTTTTTAGGTCAGACCCGATTTGTACTACTTATCTTTACAATACAATGCTCGATTGGACGATTTAAAAAAATTTAAAAATCAAATATCATTATTGGGTTCGGCCCATAAGATATTTTTTAGATTTTTTTTAATTTTTAATATTTTTTTGGATCATCGCATTGGACATTGCACTGTACGAACGGTTAAGACATGTTGGGCCCAACCTAAAAATGATTTACAAATATTTTTTTAACCATTACTCATATTTCTCTACTCGTATAGCTGGTTATACGGTCTGCCCAATCATTTGAGCAATGCAAGGTCATCCATAGCCATAGGAATTGTTTGAGGGGAGGTATGGTTCACATGAACTATGTTGCATTGTTATGAGTAGAACCTAGGTTCTATCAGTGTAATATATTCTTATGAAGGATAATTGACTATGACAAAATCGTATGTTATGGCTGCAATATATTTCACATGGCTGTAACACCGGATTTTGTTGTGAACTCTGAAATATTGTCCTTGACCTCTTTGTAAACTTTGAGAATTTTTGAACCATGTTTGCTATTTATTTTTACCTTCTATTTTATGTTGTTAGAATTCTATTAAAGTCAGATTTCGAAATCGAAACAAGAGTCCAAAATTATATCAAATTGATCCAAAAATTAATAAAACTTTGTAAACACTTCACATATAATACTAACTAAGTTTGGATAATTTTTTAATCTATTTTATATTTTTACACCTATTTATTGAATTTTTATTTCTAAAAAATAGGTTTTAAGCTTGAAAATTATGATCTATGATCCGAAAATTTTGAGAAAATTCTTGTAACTTTATTTTCAGTCCAGTAACCTGTTGAAATCTCATTGGCCTGATAATTTACATATTTGATCTCTTTGACTCTTTAAATGGCTTATTTTCAAAGGAAAGTGAATTATTTTGACTTGTATATATATGTATCATTGTGGTAATTAAAATTCCAGATCCATGATGAATTTGGATATTAAACTCTCCGACATACATAGTTAACTAAGACCCCTACATCATTGCCTAGATATTTTGCTATATGTATTCAGCTCCTTATATTGTGATTTAGGTGTATGCTTGTTATGATATGTCTCACATATAATTGTGAAACATAATGTTCTGTTATGATCTTTTGAATTTAGTTTATTTATTTGATTGCTTTTTTATCCTGTTTAGCTATTTTCTTGCAATTCCATGAATCTATCATAAGGATGATATCTATGATCTATTCATAAGCAAACTTTGATTTGTTAAGTTATATGTTATCCAATCTGATCATGTTTATTATAAAATATCTTTGATTTGGTAAATATAAATGTGACCAAGTTTTCTATCATTCTTTTATTTGAGTTATATGTAGAATTATGTAAAGTCATCATACTTAGTTTAATTATATAATATAATTTACCAAATTACTATATATAATGTTATGTGGATAGTTTGGAGCCTACTAAGTAGTGGACTCATAAATTCGACTAATTTTTTTTCAGGAGAAATCGATTCAGGATTTGCCTGGATAGGGAATCAAGCATGTTAAATTTCAGAAGATCTTTTTTGTTATCAAATTAATAATTTGATGTAGTAGGAAATAATGAGAAATTGATGATTACGCTGTCGGAGTTTGAGTTTAAAAAAAACTTAAATTTGGGACGTAACAATATCAATTGTTAAGAAAGAAACCTAATGCTTATAAAGGTCCTCCACCTTCCTCCCCATAAAGGCCCTTTCCTATCAAAAGGATAAAACCATGAGGCCACGTCCTGGGCTATGATGTTTGTATTTTTATTAGGTAAAGTAGTGTTTTTAGTTGTTCCTTTATCGAAAATTAGATGGCCCTGTCTAATTTCCATTTGCATTTACCTAAATGATCCTTAGATATTAATGCATCAAATGCTATAATAATCTCAGCCAACATTGTGCTTGAATTATTGAAGAACGTCAAAAGAAAAAAAAGCCTATATGTAGAGAAACAAATAAATGAAATAGTTTATGTAACAAAATGTGTTACATATTCTAAATATTCCATTCTTTGTAAAGTAATATGGTTTCTCTCCCTTGAGGAGCGTCCATTTTGCTTACCAATCTCTGAGAAAAGCTTACTCAGTATAAATTTTTGCATAGGGACATTATTGTTATGTAAAATAACTACTTAAAGAGATACCATTGAAATCTAAATATATAAAAATCAAAACTAACGGTCATTAAGTAGTTAGGAATTTTAGTCATAAATTCCAATGAAACGATGTTCTCCATATATTGGTTATCATCTTTATAGTTAACAATGCCCAATGGCTTTACAATAAATTATCATATTTTTTTTATCTTACTCTTGACGTAGTCATGTTGGGGTTGCCCACATGAGAATAGCAGCTTAAGCAAGTTGATGATGCCCACGTTTGGTATTATTTGACTTTTATGCCTTATTTGTAGTCATGGAGAAAGCCAACTTGATCAAAAATTATTTAATCTTGAAATTGAAAGCGCATCTATCATTTTTATTGGGATACATGGGTATTCTTGAAAGTAGAAACTCTCTTCCAGTAAATTGCCTAATTCATATTTTTGCTGAAGTTTTTTTTTTTCTCTTTTGAAATCAATGCACATGCATCGTGTTCCATTTATAGAGTTCAATTGTTGGATCTACGTTTCTCAAAATCATTATTAAACAATGGATCTTCAATATAAATTCGCATGGTGACATCCCCTTGGGCATTAGGTTGCTCAAAAAATTCGACCTGATAGTGCGCTGTTCGTTTCATCAACTACACTGTCGAAACTATAGTGTATCTACTCTTTTACTAAAAAATTTCCACCCTTGGTCCAAGTTAGGTCATAGGATAGCCTTTGTTTGCTCGTGTCATCGCAAACTCGTCCATGTCAATCTCGTACAAGAGACATATCGATCGCACATTTCTCATTCTCATTTTTTGTCTTGTTTTACCTCAAAGTGAGAAGCTTTCAAGTCCAAGATCAAGGCATCCAGTCCAGGTTGGCGAACGGAAGCTGTTCAGGAAAGGGAAGTGAAAGGCGCATCCATCAACCAGCCACAAGGGAAAGAAAGGACCTTCGACTTCAACGTCATACAACTCCACGAAGCAGAGTAGAGAGTAGGTTATTCCAAGCCAAAGGCAACAGCACCTGGGACCGAAAATGGAAAATCCTAGTTGCTTTGAGGAGGAAGGAAGAGTACAACATAATGTTCAAGAGGGACCCGCAGGCTAGTACAGCTTTACCAGGCAAGTAAAAATTAGAGAAGCACTTTGGGCGTTGCCTTGCAAATTAGGAAATGTTTAACCATTTTTACATTAGTACCTCACAGGAACACAAGTGATCGGGCATTCGAAGCTAAATTCATCACGAAGAGAAAAGACAATCGCAGGGAGAAAAATTCTTTCACATGAATGTGCGGAAAAAGAACCAGCTCAAATTAGATAAAATCAGAGTATACAGACTCGAGCATGCCGGAATGATGCCCATAAAAGGTAATGTGGGACCAACAGTATTAACAGTATACGTTAAGACAGCAAACTTCAATTTAGACTATTTACATTTCTTGCAGGTCTGAAGTGTGAGCACCATGCGATTTTGACAGGAGCTTCGTGCAGCTCGTGATCTATATATCCTCGGAAGCCAACCAAATCTCGAAAGCTGTTCATGGCTCATAATTCTCAGCAATGTTCTGAGCCTTCGCAGGGGAAGGCGACTGATGTCTCAACTTTTTTGTGGCCTTCCTTGATTCACAACCCAGAGAGAACTAAGCCAGGCAGTTAATGCACAGCTTCATTCCTCGAAAATCTAAACCAATGCAGATCAACAAGCAGCTATTATATAGGGCTTGCCCTGGAAGCCTGCCAAGATCATGTGCACAGATAAGGTCAATCATTCTTGCAACATTTGATGTAACACAATGTCACATACAGGCTATGCAGTTCACTTTCTCCTATTCACCAAATATACCACAGAATCAGAATCTACATGCTCCTAACAGTTACCGCAACTGTTATCATCACTAATGAATTGACAATTTAAGACAAAGAACATATCAACAGCAGATTCACCCTGACCATTTGAAATTGGCAACTGGAAAAGTTCAAAAGACAGCTGCAGAATTAGTGTTTCGGATTGTGTGAATTTGAATAAATATTTGGCAATTTAAAATCATGTAAAAAAATACAAACAAATCAATCTTCATATGATTGACAAAAGAAAACCATTCTAGTGATGCAGGATTGAACCTGGTTTTGCGAGGTTGTGGCAGTTGTCCAGCTTTGCGGATGGTGCTTTGCTGGTGTCCTCTCTCTAATAAAAGTCACCACTCTTGACCTTTCCTGTCTATCAGCTACTTGCCGGGGAGGCATTTTTCGCATCACCCACAATACAAAAGCCGAAGGTAGTGTTGAACCTGGTAAAGCAGTTGAAGTGAAATCAAGGTTAGCGAGCAATAAAGGAGTAAACAGAAAGCATCATGACAAATGATTACATGTGAAGAAAACAGCATTTTCTGGATAAATAACAACAACAAAAAACTCTAATGAGCTCAAAATCTTCTAGAGTTCTATATACACATCTTTACTAGAACTATAATGCTGCACTTGCCATCGTATGAAGGCATTTGCATACATACTCTTTTTGCTTAGCAATGCACAAATATGGCACCACTATTATATGACATAACAGTTAACCATGATTTGGGATCTCAGTTAGGCCTTGAACAAAGATAGAAATAGGGCTGTAATAGGGGCGGAGTCTGAGATAAATATGCTCGTTTCTAATTCAATCCCCGATAAGCAGAAATAAAAACGAATATCTTGGATGCAAAACTGTGTCAACTCAGCTAAGTTCTCTACCATCATTGGAGTTATCTATTGATTCTCCCTGGGTTCTAGGGTCACTTTGTTGTCAATGATCACCGTATTAGTAGCCTATATGTCAAGTAAAAATGTGCAAGATTGCACAAACACATGATTGGAATAGCAGCATAGCATTCAGGTTTATGAAGTATCCCTTTCCATTCTCATATATACAGTTTGCTGATTACCCCACTGATTTTACAGATGGTGGGCTAGACCAGCTGAAGTCCTTGTTATTGTTCTGAGCAGCTTTGAACTCTATTTTCAGCTCAAGATCAATTTCAACAAGAGTTCTACCATAGCCTAATACATGAAGGGTGATCACATCTAAGAATATGCCAAGACAATGGGGTGCAAAGTTGAAAAGTTCCCAGTTACATGATTGGGGTCGCCATTTCACTTTAAACAGCCTTAAGTATCAGATTGAGACCTAATTATCTTCAGGATGCAAAAAAGGAAAAAAAAAAAACTGTGGAAGGCTATAAATCTATCATTGAGGTGTGGAACCCCTTTATTAAATTCAGTTCTATTCAGCATTCCTCAACACTGTCCATGTTCTATGTGCCAACTAAAGTGTGCATAAAATTAGACCAGTATTGTGCAACTCTTATGAGCAGTACTAATAAAGAACCAAAGTGTACCACTGGTCAGATGGGACAACATCAGCAAACATGTAAAGAAAAGTGGCCTTGGTGTCAGCTATCAAGAACCTCCATCACATGAATCTAACCCTAATTGGGAAATGGCTATGGGAGCTGTTGTCCAATAGTCAAGCTCCATGGAAAAGGGATAAAAAAGGGTTATCCTCTAGCCAGCAATTTTACCTGGAAGTAGTAAATCATAATCTTATGTCTTTAATGTGGAAGGAAATCCTCAGGCCAGCGAAATGGATGTGGAGAGAAGGTACTAGCATGACGGTTGGCAAGGGAAGCAAAACATACTTTTGGGAACTGGCTACCAACTTTAATCAAGAAAAAAATTACCCAGGGCCACTTCAGGTTGCACCAAAAAAATGGAAGAAAAGTATGTGAGTGCTTCAGACAGAGGGTGATGATATCTAGTGGTGTCCTCTACAAAGAGGCTCAAAAGATGAGGAATTTGGTGATTATTTCAACTTGATCCATCTACTATCAGACGTCAAAGTTATTCCTAATATGAATGACAGTTATTTAGAATGACAACAAGGGTGTATTCTGTCAAAGGCTTCTATAAGTCTATTGAGGGTCAGCTATCACTATCAGAGATTTGACGAAGTGGAAGGAAAATCTGCAATTAAGGTGAGATCATTTACATGGCTGATGTACAACAAAAGAATTGATATCAAGTAATGTAGGAGGAGATGGTGTTCAGATGTAATACTATTTGTTCTTATGTAGCATGGGCATTGAAGATATAGACCACCTGTTCATCAAATGTCCCATAAGCAAAGAAGTCTGGAGATTCCTTGCCTCTATTACCACATTCAGGATGCTTTCAGTTCCACTGAAGAAATGTGGTCCTACTTTTGTAATTGAAGATACAATTGGGCAAATGCTACAGAAGTCAATTTCCACTGATCATTCCTGTTTGGAGGGAGAGAACTCATACCACCTCCTGGGGCAATAAAGCTTATATGGAGAAATCTGCATTAGAGCAATCACCCAAACCTACACAGTAGATTTTGGATGCTTGCCAATTAGTGGAGGAAAGCTTTAGATAATCTCCTCCAATTTTTCCCCTTGCAGCTTGCTCCTTCCTTATATATAATGATTTCTGTTGAGGGAGACATCTCTCCCCTCCTACTTGTTGTACCACTTCTTTTTGTTCTGAAATAAGAATGGCGGTACCAACCATTATCACTTCATGAAAAAATGCATCAGAATCACATAATACTCATTGCAGAACAATGTAATAATAGGCCAACATTGACAGTGCAGCAGGAAAAAAAAATACAGACCACCTGGCAAAACTTAATGTTGGTCAATAGATAATGCTAATAAGAAAAAATTAATATCTAAAAGTAGCTTACCAGCACAATAATATAGAAATAGTAAAATCGGTGTGCTTTTGCTTAGATCATCTGGATGGTGGCCATAGAGCACCTACAACAAGGAACAAAGAGCAGTTAGAGAAAGCTATTAATATTCAATTCAAATAAAATTGAACCAATGAGAAGAACATGGAGCATACAGGAACATTTGTAACCAGAGCTATTAATGCACATGTCGTGAAACACACAAGAGAGACAGCTGCCAAACCTGCAACCTATTCATATACAAGGTATCAGACACTGCATGATAAATGAGCATATACAGCTAAAACCAAAGTCAAACAGGGACAAGCTGAAACGCCAAATTATGGAAAAGACTATGGGAAAATTGTTAAAATCTTATACCCCTCTAAAATCTAACTAAGGATATCTTTACACAAATTACCAGACAGTCATGTAGCTAAGGAGGCAACAACAGAGCAAATAAACATGTCAAGAATAACCATGGAATAGTTACCTTCCACATTTCAGTTGAAGCCATTTCTGATCGTACTTTGCTCATTTTTGAAAAAAGTAGCCCTCCTATGCAAAGCAACGACAATTAAAGAGGAGGCAATATATAGTTAAACCATAAAAAATAGTTATCCATTTGTTTACTATCCTTATTTCTAAAGAAAAACAAGCATCGAAAAGGATAAGTGCACAGCATATCATCGCTAAATCTGCATATCTTCTATGTAACCAAGAGGGAAAAACAACTTAAACATTGAAAATATGATAAATATTGCAAAATGAAAGTGTTATGAAAATGCCAAATCAAGCCCTTTGTCAAATTAAAATAACTATAACTTATCGTCCTTCCATTTCCATTATGTGTACCATATACACAACAATATTTCTCTCCAATGACAAAGAGAATGCCGAATAATTTATGAAGGGTTACGTCATGTCCTACTGTTGGCTAAAACAGTAATATATTGATTTTCCAGCCCAACTATGGTTTCATGTGGTGGGACCATCTCTTGTGATGATCAAGAGCAGCAAGTCTATTGGTCCACATAATTAACCATGAGCTGTCAGTCAGATCTGAGTGACAGCAGCAAATCCGCATCAAGGTTTATGTTTACTCTTAATGGAGGGGTAGTGAGTAGGAAGAGTTTGAAGCAAGAAACCATTGCTAATTTGACAACGGAGGCATAATGTTGTTGCTGCCAAAGTAGTAGTCTGGATGAAGAAGTTTATCACCGACCTTAGCATCATGCCAAGCATCTCTGATCATGTCCCTTTGATGTGAAATAACAATGGGCCAATTGAGTGAAGGTTTCTTAGAAATCAAAGCACATTTTGAGGTACTTTCACTTGATTAGGGAGATAATGACCAAAGGAGACGTCATGGTGGAACAGGTTCCTTCAATTGATAATGTAGCAGATCCAAGAACGAAGCCATTGACTCAAATTCTAATATATAACCTAGATTTGATATAGATCAAACATGTGGGTGATTGACTTTAGTTCAAGTGGAAGAATGTTAATAACAAGTGTCAATCAAGCCAATTTCATGACATCTATGTACATTCTTGTTCTTATTATTTAACAAGAAGTAATTTATTCGTTATGTTTAATGCGCACTTGTTGTCTTATAATGAAGGTCAAAGGTATATGCAATCACAATTGAATCATGATGAGATCATGATAATAAAATCAATCTTTAAATGCATATCTTGAATAGTTCCTAGTCGGAAGATATTTGAGGACATCAATTATCTAGTAAGACTAATACATGTTATTCTTGCTCATATGAGGAGGGTGACTGGTCGTATTGTCACTTTTGTGGAAACACTAAGGTGAACATGTAACTGCTCATTGGTGAATGAGTACATTAAACTAATCTAACATTGAATCTCTGGATGCTTCTTATACCTAACTGTCAATCAGGGGATTCTGCATCACAGTAGTATAGTTGGTCCTTAGACCTGAACACCAAAGACACCTTATTGATGGAATGTTGTCTTGATTGTTAACATAAAGGTCCCTAACCAAGAGGCCTTGAACAGTCAACTATTCGGACCAATAGAAGATTAAGCAAGCCCTGGACCCTACTTCTTCTACCAGAACTTTAATTTTTTGTTATTCAACATGCTGTCAAGGCATCAATATATTTTGCCACATAGTCATGACTAAATGATTTAACTTGTAATATATAACATGAGCACTGCCATTTAAATTTGGCTTGTTAAATATTATATACACTTTGATATGTGTAGGACAATCCAACCCCTTTTCTAAAACTTTGTAGTTACTGGGCTTGGGACGGAGGGAGGACGTCTTGCTCGACGCCCCCCCTCAGACGATGGCCGGTTCCTCCTTCTAGTGTTGAAGATACTTATAATAGGGGAGCAACTATGGGTCAGGGAGGGAAGGCCTTGGCTGCTCTTCCTAGAGGCCCTAAATGCTTCCAATGTTGGTGATGGGGACACACAAGGTTCCGATGCTCGTCGCCGGTAATTTGTAGGAGATGCAGAGGCACTGGTCATGTGGAGCGAGGTTGTCAGGGGTTTGGTGAGAGGATGCTAGGGAGAACTTATGTCGATGTTGTCACTGGAGGGGGCAGCACCGGCCATCCTTAAAAGCCTCTCTTCTACATGAGATCGTGTATGTGTCCCCGCTGACTGAGCTCGTCTCCTTCAGGCTTAAGTGGTTGCGACAGTGCCTTTGGATGTCTCCGATGGAAGGGCATCTGGATTCTGAGGCGATTTTGAGATCTCTCTGTGGGATAGAGGGATCAATAGTGGGTGGGAAGTGTTTCCCACCATGGAGGCTTCCTGGCTGTGGCAAGTTCTGAGGAAGAGGTTGTGGAGGTAGTGCGGAAGCAATATCTCCTATCCAACAACATTGTCCTCAGGACTGCTCCTTGGGAATGGAGGAGAGGGACTTTCTTTGATACAAGGATGATTAGGGTGCCCGCGAGATTATTGGGAGTCCCTCTGATCTTGTAAGACAAGCTTGGGATCAGCCTTATTGTCCAGAGCTTTGGAAGATTGGCAGATGCAAACGTGAGGCTTCAGGGTTTGGACCCAGAGGTGGCGATTGATGTGGTGATCCTTATGAGCTCTATGGCCTCCATTTAGGGTTTGGGCCCAGAGGTAGCAATTGATGTGGTGACCATGAGCTCTGTAGCCTCCATCCCCACAGTTGTAGAGGTGGTAATTATGGGTGAAGCTCTCCATGTTCGTATTCTACCCTGGCCCAAAGGGGCACCGGTGGCCGCGGAAGGTCGGCTAGGGTTTTGTCATGGTGGACAAGAGGTAGGGATGAACTACGTGGCACGACCCCATTAGTCCATTTGAATTCGCAACTAGAGGGGTGCGGAGCCATGGGATCCAATAGACCAGCTTGTCCATAGTACCGAGTCGAGCAGGAGGGAGATCCATATACTAGATGGGGGGTCCGTCCTATCGGGTAAGTTATTTAGGTACGGTGGCATTTACCCACAATTTACCCAGTATACTCCCCCCCCGGATGGAGCTCTTCCGATGCAAGAAGCGAAGAGGGGCTATGTCCAGGTGCCATTGAGTACATCTTGGCGATCCGATGCTGGCGGTTGGCCATCGGCGGGCTCCCCTGGACTCATCTTCAAGCGGCCATGGCGCAGGGGGCCAGAGGGGTCGAACTCCCCTTGGTTTACAATGGTCCTCAGGGGGGATCAGAGCCCGCTTCTAGGCCTCCTTCTAGGCTCCACTACTTCTTGGGGGGACTGGGTTAATCCTATGCACCTTCCTAGCCCTTCTTCGGAGGGGTTGAAATAGGAGGCTCGAGGCTGGAGCCAACCGGAGATCCTGACTATGTGGGTAATCGAAGGTCCCTTGGCCGGCTTCATACTAGGATGACATCTTCTATTGGTATCGAGACTGGTACAGGGGGAACAACGGTGATCCCCAACTACTTGCCTGAGCCTCGACTCCTTTTCCAGGGAACCCCCCAGTGGATGCCACTCACTGATGCCTCAACTCCTCCTGCAGGGAGCTCTAGGTGGAGATCATCCACAACTGAGGAACTGCTCACCTTCTCGTGAATTGGAGTAGGAAGCATCCTCGTAGATGCATGGGAAAGGCTCTGTTTTGGAACTGGTTGGCGGCTATGAAGATCATCTGCTATAGACGTCTAGTGATGGAAAGGATACCCATGAAGGGAGACCAACTACAGAAGAGGAGTCGGGGGAGGAGAGGGAGGGGGAGGGGGATGAAGGGGAAGACGTGAAGGAACTCCTATGTAAGGTTTAGACGTTAGCGGAGGGGCAAGCGAGTTAGGTGGCAGAGAAGGTTGGGGTCTCCTTTGTCGGTGTGGAGAAGGCCATCTAGGCGGCATTCTCTAAAATCCAGAGGCGATAGTAGATTGGGATTAATAGGAGTGGGCGGAAAATGAAGGCAGAGAATAGGGGGAATTTTAAGAGGGTGGTGAGAGAGAGGGGGATGATATGGGACTTAGTTCTCAATGAGGATCGTATCTTGGAATGTAAGAGGCATCTGCGGAAGGGAGAAGAGGGCGGTTCTCAGGGAGTTTGTGAGGAGGTGTAAGATGGATATCCTTTGTATTTAAGAGACCAAATGCGTTGATGATGGATAAATGTATTTGAAGGAAATTGGGGGGAATAAACTTACCAGAAGGGTCATATCCACAGCTGTTGGTAGCTCCGGAGGTTTGATGGTGTTATGGAATGAATTTGTTATTGAAGAGTGGGGGGGTGGATGAGAGGTTTGTAAACATACTATCTCCATTACGTTCAGGTTGGTGGAGGATTTATTTGGGACCTTTCGGGGGTCTATGCTCCTCAAATTAGGGTAGAAAAGAAGGTGTGGGAGGGCTTATTGGATCACTATCGCCATTCTAGGAAACCTTGGTGTTTGATGGGGGACTTTAATGCCACTTTTGCACCCCATGACAGGACAGATCAGGTGTCTTCAACAAGGGTCATGGAAGATTTCCAAGACTTCATTGTTGCGGCGGCCCTCATTGATGTTGTTACACCAAATTCACTTTTACTTGGTCTAATTTGAGAGAGGAGGCTTCTTGTTCTAGATTAGACATGTTCCTTGTGTCTGTCCATGGGGAAGATCACTTCCCCAGGCTACAGGCCAAATGTCTTGCCAAACCTATTTCTGATCATAAGCCAATCTTGCTAAAGACTAACAGCTGCAGGCAATCCAGAAGAATTTTTCGCTTTGAGAAGTATTGGTTTAAGGAGGAAGACTTTTTGCAAGTAGTTAGGAGGACGTGGAAGGATGTCCGGCCAGACAGTTCTCACATGGCCAACCTGGTTCATAATTTGAAGAATTTGAGGGGAGTTCTCATGCACTGGGGAGCTTCCAAAACCCTTCTTGGCAAAGTGGCTAAGGATAGCATCTTGGAGAATATTGAAGCTCTTGATGCATTGGAAGAGGCTGGCTTACTTAATGAGGAGGATAGGATGCTTAAGGGCAAACTTAAGGCAGATTATGAAGATGTTCTCTTTAAAGAGGAAATGTATTGGAAGCAGCGAAAAGAGAGAGATGGATAAAGGAAGGAGATAGAAACACAGCTTATTTCCAGAGAATTGCTTCTGGGAGAAGAAGGGTGAACCTCATTCACTCTTTGAGGGATGGGGACTACGTTTTTTCTTAGTTAGAGGATATTTTGAGGCACAGTCAAGATTTTTATTCTAGACTATATAAAGAGGGGGATTGCTGGAGACCCTCTATTGCAGATGATATCTTACCCCAGGTTTCGGCAAATCAGAGGTAACTGCTTGTTGCTCCCTTCAGTGAAGAGGAGGTGAGGAGGGCTGTTTTCTCTTTGGCAGGTGATAAAGCTCTAGCGCTGGATGGTTTCTGTCTGATGTTTTACCAACATTGTTGGGAGGTGGTAAAACACAACCTCTTTGCAGTAGTGTTGGAATTCCAAGAGGGGAAGGCTCATCTGGGCAGCATCAATAAGACCTTCTTAGTGCTTATCGCTAAGAAGGTAGGGGTTGATTGCTTAGCTGACTACATGCCTATTAGTCTGTTGAATGGTATATATATATATATATAAAAGATCATTACCAAGTTATTAGCAGTCATGCTTGAGACAGTGATGAATATTGTTATTAGCTGGAACCAAGAAGCCTTCATTAGAAGTAGAAATATTCGGGAGAAATTTTATGGTTGCCCAGGAATGTATTTATAGTATGATGCAACTAAAGAAGAAAGATTGTCTTAAAGCTTGATTTTGAGAAGACTTATGATAAAGTTAACTGGGAGAGCTTGTTTCATATTCTCAGGAAGATGGGATTTGGTGAGATTTTGGTTGGATGGATCAGGTCTTATTTAACCTTCACCACATTTGTTGTGCTCTTGAATGGAGAGCCATCTCCTAATTTCCACAGTGGCAGAAGTCTTTGTCAGGGAGACCCTCTTTCTCCTTTGTTGTTTGTTTTGGTGGCAAATTTATTGAATAGAATGTGGGATAGGGCAGCTTTGTGTGGTTTGATATCCGGATGCAGTACTGGTAGGGATGGGAAACGTATTTCCCATCTCCAGTATGCTGATGACACAATGCTTTTCTTTGATAGGGAAGATGAGAATCAATTATTTATGGCCAGACTCATCCTAGAATGGCTAGATGAGGTCAGTGGACTCAGAGTTAATTTTCACAAGAGCAGTATTATTGGGATACATGTCAGGCCTGAGGCTTTGAGGAGAGCAACTTTGATTCTGGGCTATCAAATTGGAGATGTTCCAATTTCTTACTTGGGTCTCCCGCTTTCTCCAAGGGCCCTTCGCTGTCAAGATTGGAATAAGGTGATTAACAAATTTCAGTATAAATTGGCAGGATGGAAGGGAAGACTCATTCCTATGGTGGGATGTTGGTTTTGTGCTATGTTTGATAGTAACCCAGTATATTTCCTATCTATATTCAGAATTCCCAAGAAGGTTGTTAGGAGATTGGATTCTATCCGACGATAGTTTTTCTGCCATGGATGTGGTGACCCTAAGAAAGGGGGATTTGCTATCAGCTGGAGAAGGCCTTGCATGAGTAAACATAATGGGAGAGTTGGTTCGAAAGATATTAATGCCTTCAACATTGCTCTCCTATCCAAATGGTTGTGGAAGTTGAGAAGTTTTGATACAGGGATGTGGAAGGATATCATCTCTTATAGATACTGCAGAAACTCTAGAAGGTGGGATTTCGTAGTTGGTTCTTTTGTCACCACCTCGCATGTGTGGAGGAGTATCCTTCAGTTCTCGAATGTGATTCAAGCTAGATGTCATATCTATATTGGTGATGGCCACACATGCTCCTTCTGGACTGATCGTTCGTCTGGCAAGATGTCCTTTTGATGCGGAACAGCAGGGGGGGTTAGACCGGAAGTAGAAAGAAGAGAGGGGTTGGAGGAGAAGAAGACTAGGGTTCCCATCCCATCTCGGGAGAAAACACGCAGCGGCGGCTCTTCATTTCAAAATTCTTCTTCTTTTCTGCTTTCCCACGAGGGGATACAGGACAATATATAGACTTCTCAAAGAAACCCTAATAGGAAAATTACTAAACTACCCCTAGGACTCCGAAAATAGCTAAAAAACATGTGAAAATTACAGATAAAATAAAAGACTCCAAATGGGCCCCTAATGGGCTAAATAAACTGCACATTGGACCTTTGACTCCATTCCAGCCGTTCTTGAATTCCCATCATTCTCCCCTGGTTCGAAAAAATTCGACCTCGAATTTTAAAATGAATCAATATCTATGGGGGAATGATAGTAGCATGCTCGAAAAACAACACCAACGACCCATGAATCATCGTGCGCATGAATGCTCCAACCTGAGGAGAAAATTGTGCCTCAACGTCGCTCCATATGTGGTCAAAATCATGCAAACTGATGACATCTTTAACGACCTTCGGCTGATTGACTACATCTCCCAGTAGCGGTTCTGTCTTCGGCTCATTCTTTTTAGTGGGGAAGAGGTCATTATCTGCTATAGGCGTCACTGATTCAACCTCCCCCAAATATTCATCTTTTAGGGCTGGATCAGCCACATAATGTACCTCCTTCGTTTGATTTTCATACTCCTTGATCATCGTTGGGTCGGCCTCATAGATAACATCTTTTGGCTTGGTCAGCATGGCAAGCATGGCGTAAAGCTTCTGAAGATCACTCCTCATCTGGGGATACTCGCGCTTCCAATCCTCTCGGAAGTCATCCCAATCATCCGCTAATCGATTCGATCCAAGATCCTTATACACCTCCCCATGTCGGCTCGAGTAGTTAGAAGCCATCGCCTCAGGACGTAGGGCAACTGGCACGCAAAACGATGCAATCAAGACGCTGGTTGCAACAACATCAGTGCACTAAGAGGCTGGCACGCAAACCGAGGCAGCTGACGCAGGCCTTGGGATGCGCAATCGAGGTCCTCGGTAGGCGTGCAGAAGGGGCACGCAAAACGAGGCAAATCTGGGATACAGCACACTGGATCTGAGTTGGCCTCTTCGAGACGAATCCGACGGCGCGAACGATGCTCAAATCGGAGTCCGGAAAGACCTCAAACGACGAGTACGAGTGTTCTCGTAAAGCGTGCAAATGCGGCACATAAAACGAGACACTGCTGTTAGGCAGAACGTACAGCGAGGTCGGCCTCGCCAATACGATCCCGGGCGCTGGCGGTGCGATAAGAACCCCTAGTGCACCCCCTGGGCACTGTAGCAGACTAGGTTGAGGTCTGGCTCAAGCTTGACAGGACCCTAGCTTGGAACTGCCGGACCTCGGCTGGACCTGGGTGAACCGAGTGACTTAATGGGCTCGGACCCGGGTTGGGCTCGGATTTGAAGCTCGGCTCGGACCATGGGAAACTTGGCTCGACCGGATCGGGTCTGGGAGAAGGTAAACCTGGTTCGACCAGGTTGCCATTTAACGGTTGACCATTGACCCGAGGTCGCCGTCTTCTTCGGCTCACCCTCCCCCGCAAACCCTAACAGGGAGCAGAGAGAGAGAGAGCACGAGGGAGGGGAAGGCAGCGGCGGTCGAGCGAGGCGATGGCGCCGGCGGCAAGCGAGCGCAGTGCCGACGGCAAGCGAGCGCAGCGACGGTGACGGCGACGGCGGGGCGGGACGGTGGCGACGGCGGGGGCGGCGTTGATTGCGACGGCGACCCCGGTGGCTTCGGTGATGGGGGGCGGCCTCGACTCCAATGGCAGCGGCTGCCGCGGGTGACGACGGCGAGCTATGATGGCGCCGTCCGGAGATGAGTGCCCCGTCCGGAGCCTGCTGTGGCGTGAGCAGGGAAAGTGGGCACGAGGGAACGCCGACGGGGCTTCGTGTCGCGGAAGGAGGGGAAAGGAGGCGGATCCGTGTGGCCTGCGGGCGGGCTCGGCGATGTTGGGGAGGTCCGCCTCGAGCCTGCGGCGGCAGGGCCGGCGGTAGGAGGGCACCAGCGGGACGGAGGCACGTGAAGGCCGTCGGGCCTGGGTGCGGCGGGTCGGCGGCGGGCTTCCACGGGACGGGCTCGCACGGGCTCGAGCGACAAGGTCGCGGGTTGCGAACCCCACCGGATCACTGCGAGGATGCCGTACCGGGGCTGAGCAGGGACAGGCGGTGAATGGGCGACACAGCCGCAAGAAGGGCGGCGCATGGCGGGAACGCCCCGTTTCGGCTCCACGTGGCCGTCGGGCGGACAGGCCGTATGCAGGGATTCAGGTGGAGGTGAAGGGCGGCGGCGGTTCCTGCTGGGTGTTCCCGGAGCCCGCGTGTGGCGGAAGAGACTCGCTGGAGGCCCGACTTGGTCGTGTGGGAGGCCTCGTGGACGGCGGCTCTTCGCAGGGGAGGAACCAGGGGAGACGGCTGGCTACAGCGGGGGGGCTCCGGGAGCGCTCAAGAGGAAGAAGGCAAGTAAGGGGAGCAGCTGTGGTGGGGATCGAGCTTGGGCTCTGATACCAACTGATGCGGAACAGCAGGGGGGGTTAGATCGGAAGTAGAAAGAAGAGAGGGGTTGGAGGAGAAGAAGACTAGGATTCCCATCCCATCTCGGGAGAAAACACGTAGCGGCGGCTCTTCATTTCAAAATTCTTCTTCTTTTCTACTTTCCCACGAGGGGATACAGGACAATATATAGACTCCTCAAAGAAACCCTAATAGGAAAATTACTAAACTACCCCTAGGACTCCGAAAATAGCTAAAAAACATGTGAAAATTACAAATAAAATAAAAGACTCCAAATGGGCCCCTAATGGGCCAAATAAACTGCACATTGGACCTTTGACTCCATTCCAGCCGTTCCTGGATTCCCATCACCTTTTCAGTGAGGTTTCCCTCACTTTATGGTATTGCTTCAGACCCGTCTGCTATGGTGGCACAAGCTTATGATGCTGGTCAGGAGGGCGGTGGGTAGTATCCATCTTTTAGGTGCTCACTTCATGATGAGGAGACAGTGGAGCTTTGTGCCCTTCATATGTTGCAGGATGTTCGTTTGGATCCAGGAAGGCAGGATGGTTGGTCTTGGAAATGGGGGTCAAAGGGTTAGTTTTCTGTTAAGTCTATTTACTCTGTTCTTGCTGATGGGGGTCTCACGTACCCGTTTACTAGGCTTGTGTGGTTCACTAAAAGCCCTCTAAAAGTTAAGTTGCTGATGTGGAGGGTCTCCTTCAATAGGCTACCTACTGCTGATCGGCTGGTTAAAATCATGACTGATATCTTGACAATTGTTGTCTTGGGCTGAAGAGGAAACATCGGATCATATTTTTGTGGGCTGCTCCTTTGCTATGGAGGTGCGGCAGATGATCTTCGATAGAATTGGCCAACAGATGGTACATGCCACTATGGTAGAGGGATTCTTTTACAAGTGGTCTCATCATAAAGTGCATAAGGATGATAGTCAGCTGTGGTGGTTGATCCTTCATGCCACTTTCTGGGTGATTTCGGATGAAAGGAATAGAAGGATTTTTCAGAAGGAAGCTTTGTTAGCAGACAGGATCGTCTTTTGTTGGGGAAAAAGTGAGGGAGTGGGCTTCTGATTTCTGTCATCAGCAATCTTGTAAATCCTCCTTTTTTGCTTTGTTGAAGAGTTTGTGAGATTAATTTTTTGTACAGGAGGAGTTTTGGACGTTTTTGCCTTTCACACTTGTACACCTTTTTTCATTTAATGATATTGTGGTACTATCCACTTTCAACAAAAAAAAACTTTGTAGTCACTGCCACAGAGTTGAGGCATCATAGACACCAAGATTCTTTTGTATGCAAGGGGTTTGCAAGGGTATGAATTTAGACTTAACATTAGGTTCTATCCAGTAGGAAAAGATGATTCATTCTATGACAAAAAGATGAACATGCCACACTATCATGCCCATGTTTTTTTTAAGATTGATCATGTCTCATTATCATGCCAAAGGCTACTAAAATTTTGGGCATAACATGCCCCATCTTTCACCTTTCTCAAAAAGAGCAAGGGACTTCCGGGCGGCATCGACAAAAGAAGGCCAGTGATGAAGTTGATTTGAGGGAAGTTCTGGGGAAGGCGGGGGAGGTGGATGGAGGAAAGAAGGTCCAAGATTTTTTTTTAGAAGATTGGGGTAATGAGGAAATTGCTATGAAAGCTGCAGGATTAGGTGTTAACATTGAACGAAAGATAGGGCAATTTCGTAGAATCTGTGATGAAGAATGTCGGCTAGTTCAGAAAAAAGGTCGAGGGAAATGAGAGCTTCGGAGTTTGATTGGGTCTACTATTGTGACTTAGGAGTTGTCTCGGGGTTCTAAGAGAAGCCTTTGTTAGCAGATGGATATGGCAACATGGAATATTAGAGGTTTGAACGAGCAGGTGAAGTAGGAGGCTACCAGAAATTTGGTCAGAAGCGATTTTATTGGGGTGCTTTGTATACAGGAAACAAAATTTCCGTTGATGACAGGTGAATTGTCTAAAACAGTGACCAGCTTCACAGAGGTGGACTTTGCATTCTGACGAGCTAAAGGAACTTCTGGACACATTCTTATGGCTTGGGATGTGAACAGGTGGGAAGGAGAGTTGTTAAACATTGGAGAACATTCAGTTACTGTGAAATTGCAAAGTATGGAGGGCCTTGGTGGATGTTATTGGTAGTTTATGGACCACATAATATTCATGATAGCCAGACTTTATGGAAGGAGTTGGACTGTCAGCAGAGGTTTTCCTTTCCTTCGTGTGTCTTGGGAGATTTTAATGAAAGTTAGACAACCCAAAAAGAGGCTTCGGCGAAGAAGACTGACTCTTGGGATGCAGCATTTAATGAATAGGTAGATGAGTGTGATCTTTGAATTGGAGAATCCAAGTGTTAAATTCACTTGGAGTAATGGGAGGTCTGTTCCATCTATTAGATAGGATCTTTGTCGATGGTTCCTGGGTGGATGTGTTTCCTACAGCTACTGTGGCAATCAAGCCAAAGGATGTTTCAGATCATAATGCTTTGATTCTCAAATATTTAGGTAAGGAGATCAATCAGCATCCATTTAGATTTGAGCAGGTATGGTTTACAATTTCAGAAAATGGTGATTGATACATGGGAGGGAGAAGGATCTTCAACTTGGCAAGGTTAAACTCTAGCTTCAAGCTTAGGGATTTGAAAAAAATGATTAAGAAGTGGGCTCTGTCTTGGAAAGAAGGGCGAGGCAGAAGAGTGACTAAAATACATGATAAGCTGAAGACTGGAAACAATTGAGGAGCAAGGTGGTCTGTCTGATCAACAAAGATAGAACGATTAACTTTAAAAATCAGTTGACTGATTGGCTTCATGAGGAAGAGGTTAGGTGGTCTCAAAGATCACGAGTACAGTGGCTTCAAGAAGGGGACATGAATACTTCATTTTTTCACAAGATTGCTAATGCCACGAGAGGAAGAAAACAGGTGACAGAGTTGCGGAAAGGACATGCATGGATTGAGGGCAGTAAGGATATTGCTTCAGAGATGATTAGATTCTACAAGGAACTCTTCACCGCGGAGAGTAGGTGGTATCCAGAATGGACATATATTGAGCCTAAAATTTCTGAGGATGATCGATAGAGTTTGGTAGTAGATTTGTCAGAGGAGATTTTCAATGCAGTTTTTCAACTGGGAGGAGAGAAGGCACCTGGACCTCATGGATTTCCTATAATTTTTTATCAGAAATTTTGGGGAACTGAAATCAGACCTTTTCTCAGTTTTACAGGAGTGTTTTTCCAAGGCAAAGGCATGTGAGGTGTTCAATCAGACTTTCTTAGTTCTTATACTCAATAAGGAGGCTATGGAATTAAAGGATTATCGGCCCTTAGGTCTCCTCACTGGCCCTGATAAAATTTTCCCCAAAATTTTAGCTAACAGGATGAGAAGTGTTCTGGGAAGGATGATTGATGATAATCAATCAGCATTTCTATATGGCAGAAAATTGAAAGATAATTTATTTTGGCTCATGAACTCTTATTCTCTATGAAGAAGACTGGGTGTAAAGGGATTGCTTAAAAAATTGATTTTAATAAGGCTTATGACAGGGTCTCATGGAAGTGGTTGGAGAATTATAGATTCCCTGAGTATTGGATTTCTGTTTTGAAGAATTGTTTGTCTACAGCATACTTTTCTATCATTACTAATGGAGAACCGCATGGTTTTTTCGAGAGTTCCCATAGGCTTAGGCAAGGAGATCCATTATCTCCTTTATTGTTTGTCTGTGTTGCCAATATATTGAGTAAGATGTGTAAAAGGGTGAGATTAAATGTTGGATTAATGGGGTGAAAATTGTTCACTCTCCATTTCATATTTCTCATCTTCAATTTGCTGATGATACTATTTCTATTTATGGAAGGAGGTCAACATCAAGTGAGAAATATCGAGTTCCTATTGAAAACCTTTGAGGCCTGTTTGGGACTTAAAGTGAAATTTGAGAAAAGCTCTATTGTCTCCATAAATTTGGATGAGGAGGAGAGTAAGAGTTGTGCTGCAGTTATGGGATGGAGATGGAGTGTTTGCCTATTGTGCACTTGGGTTTACTTCTTCATTATCGGCAGATTAAAAAATCTGATTGGAATCCAGTTATTGTGAAGCTGCAAAGAAAACTGGCTGTGTGGAGAGCAAGGTATTTATCTCTTGGTGCGGGAATTACATTGTTGAACTCTTGTGTTGTCATCTACTCCACAGCACTACCTCTCTATTTTTATATTACCTCAGACAGTTCGTCGTAGCATTGCTCAAAGCTAACAGAAGTTCTTATGAGGTGGTTCTAATTCTAATGGTAGCGGAATTCCTCTCGTCAAATGGAGAAAGGTGTGCAAGTCAAAGAAAAAAGGAGGATTGGGAGTGAAGGACCTAGCATTGATGAAATCAGCTTTTCTGGGCAAGTGGATATGGGAGCTGCTATCTATTGATATTCCGCTATGGAAGAAGATTATAGCTTATAAGCATTATGGCAGATCTAAGAATTTCTTCCCTCAACCAGATCATTCTTCTTATGTGTCACCAATGTGGCGGGGTATTTTGAAAGTTGGTACATTGATGCAGCCATATATTAATTCAAGTTGGTTCGGGGATGCAGTTGCTCTCAAATTTAAATATCCAAAACTATTCAAGCTTTCAGTTTTTAAAATGGCTTTGGTGAAAGATTGTTTCCAGATTCATGGTGATCAAGTGTGTTGGACAATTCCACTTAGAAGAAATTTGGAGGAAGCAGAAATTGAAGATAATCAAGAACTTCTGAAATCTTTGGCTCCTACTAAAGTGGACGTTACTAAATATGATAGATTTTTGTGGGACAGCAATGATGGGCATTTCTCTGTTAAGTCTTTTTACAACCTGCTGGAAGGCGAAGGCTCCAGGTATACGAAGTTCAAGGAGGTATGGAAGGTCAACTCCCCTATAAAAGTAAGAGCATTCATGTGGTCAGTTTTTGAAAAACGCATCATTACTAAGGTGTACAAGCATAAATGGAATTCAAGTGGGGATATTTTGTACTCGTTTTGTGGCACAACAGAGGAGGATGTGGAACATTTTTTTGTAAGTGTTATATTACTCAAGAAGACTGGAAGCAGTTTGGTAGAATCCTAAGTTGCCACACTGACCTGAGCTCTTTGGAAACTTTGTAGCACGGTCTTCATGTGTTTACTATTCACCAACCAAAGTTAGTGTATAGTCATGCTCCGCGGCTTTTGCCGCATGCGGTTTGTTGGAGTATTTGGCGAGAGCACAATGATGTCATCTTTAGGGGGAGTAGATTGTACGTGGAAAATATAAGGGGTTTTGCAACTTCTGTTTATGTGGAGCAAGCATTTATGGGTGGTTTCAACTGAAGCTTGGTGAAAGAAGATAAGTAAACTGTAGTGTTTTCTCTTTTTTCTTTTGTGATAAGAAAACCTCCTATCTGTTAGTCATTGTATCACCTCCATTTATTCTCAATAAAATTGGTGGTGCAATCCACATATTTTTCAGAAAAAAAAACACGCCACATTCCCATTTTTGTCTATTGGTGAACTCACTTGTCAGGGTGAACTCACTTGTCCGGATCGGATCGCCTGAATCGGGACCCACCAATCCCGATCCAAATCGGGATCGGATCGGCCGGAATCGGCCTGGATCGGTTGGAATCGGTCGGGATCAGCCGGAATCGGGACTTGCCGATCCCGATCCGAATCGGCCGATCTGGATCAAGATCGGCCGATCTGGATCAGGATCGGCCGATTCTGCATTCCATGGGTGGCACCACCTAATTGGTGGAGTCTACATGGCAGGCCAAGAACCATTCATTAGTGGAAAGGTGTAGTTGGATACCGGACTATGCCCTATGGTGGCTGACACAACCCCGTAAGGGCACCACATCCCATCCCAGACCGCCACCCTCACTTTCCTAAAAAATTCCACTCCTGCCAGTAGAGGCCTCCCCCACCTCCTTAACAGGGCTGCAAGCAGGTCAGGTTAGGCCAGGTAAGGTTAAGGCAAATGACAACCTAGGATTAGTGGGCCTCCACCCTATCCCTAGTCAATTGTGGGTTGAATCCTAACCCTAAGTCTAACCTGCCACCTCATCGTTCAACCTAATCCAACCCATGTAACTGATGAATGGGGAGGGAGAGAGGCAAAAGGAAGCAGCAAACACCAAATACTGCTAGTCAGAGGGTCTGGGGACCACTCATGGATACACAGAGGAAGAAGAAGCCAGGGAGTATAAGAGCACTGGGACTGGCAGTGGCGAAAGGAACCAAAGGATGCAGGAGTAATAGGATCCAGCAGTGGCAGAGAAAGCTGAGGGGTGAATCACCATTTATACTGGCAAAGATAGCAGGAACCGGTGGTGGGAGGAGGAAGCAAGGGTCTGCAGTATCAGCACAAGATACAGCAGGTGAGGAGGAAGCTGAGAGGTGCAGCGGCAACAACTCTGAGATGGCAGCTCAATCCCTCCTATCCTTGTCATTACCTGAGAGAGAGGATGCTTAGGCTGACCAAGGAAAGAGGATGTTGCACAGGAAGAGCAGAAGGATAAAGCAGAGGAAGGAGAAAACTGAGAGCAGGGGGACAGTCTGGGCAGATAAGGTTGGGTGCAAGAAAGGGATGGCACATACAAGACTGCAGGATGAGATGAAGCGGTTAGGCTTCCTGGTTAGGGGGCTCTTTAAATAGGCGGCCTCAGGTTGGGTTGGATATCCCAAGGGATCAACCCAACCAAACCTGTCAAGGTGTGGTGAATTGTCCAGCACAGGCTATGAAAGGGAAATAGGATCAGAAACATTGAGATCAGTGCAATCATACCCATTATCAAGTTGGAACAGGCCAAAAAACAAAACCACAAAAAATAAAATAAAGAAAGAAAGGACCATACAGTTCCATGGAAGTTCTATTTAACTCTGGCTGGTGTTCCAGGTCAATTCAATTTTATTTTCACTCTTAAGGACTTCTATTAAAACTTGTAATATTGTCGTATTAAAATTAAACGACTTGTCAGTTGTTTCATTTTTAAACCAGGTAAAACCAGACATACCCTGGAAACAATCACTTATGGGCTTCTAAAGCTTAGGACATGCAAAGAGCAGTTTATCTTGGGAACAATTGCTTTAGCATTATGCTTAGGCCACACGGGTCTTTTTACTATGTAGGTTTCTGTTTATATAAGAAAAAGAAATATAACATATACAGGAACGAGAAACAAGATAGGTGTCACAACTGAGCAAAAAATGGTAAGAACAGATCAGTTAACATTTCTGTCGAGTTGGACATTCCCGACTTCATCTTTCGTTACCATAACAAGCCAAAGCTCCACCTAGTACAAGAATTGCTATGGAGAATACATCCATATAGACCTGCATAAGAAATGTTGCATTGGATAAATATCATTAAATCCCAAAGTTAAACAACTGATAGTCATAACAGAGAAATATGACATGGTCAACAAATCAATGAAACATCAAAGCCCATATCTTTTAAAAGTAAGTTCAGTGCAAAAAAGTCACCACAGTTTTGGCCACATACATCAAGTCAACACATCATATTCCAGGTGAGGCCTAGTATTCTTAATCATTAAGACTTCATGGCACATGACACAGGCCATCAAAACTGCATTTTAGGGCAAGAGCATGCAATAACAACACTACTTTAGATTGCTAATAGCAGTAATAATGACAATAAGATACTAAAGAGGAGGGGCATCCCGGTTGTAGTACCCCTTCGGGACTCGAGAAGGGCCCTGGCGGTCACAGTGGCACCGCCAGGGTAAATATAAAGATTCATCTTCCCTGACGTCCAGAGGTGGAGCAAGCGGGGGGAGATAAGGTGGCCGCAGGTAGGGGTGCAAATAGATGTTAATTTCACACCCCAGTCCAGATGAGCCCCGATGGCAATGGCGGGAGAGGAGCCAAGATGCCGCAGCCATCCTGGCGGCGTCTTGGGCGACCCCGCCGGTGGAAGAGGGCAAGGGGTTGACTAGATCTCATATTCCCCTCGCCCGACTAATGCGGAAGAGGCTCACGTCTGAGGACCTCGAGGCAGGCAGCCTGAGAGCGGTGAGCTCTCCCTCCTGCCTCACGTGATCTAGCGTCGGCCTCTACGGTGACGTCGGACGAGGAGACGGAAAGTGAAGGGGAAGGTGCGATCGGAGGGGGCACCACAGTTGTGGAGGAGGTCCGGTCCTCCTCTTCGGAGTGCCAGGGGGCCGAAAGGGAAGGATTGGCAAGATCCCCCTCGAAGGCGATCACGCATTCTCCCGTGACAGGAGATGTACCTGATCGCGCATTCTCCCGCGACAAGAGATGTACCATCTCCAAGCCCCTGACCGCTAAAAAGACTTTGTTGGGATAGTCGGCAAGCAAATACGTCCCTCATCCCTTCTAGAATAGGTACAGTTAACAAGTTAGTCAATCCTATCATTAAGTACAAATCTCCTGTAGATGAACCATAGCACCTAGGGAACCGGCAGCCGTCGAGGGCAGAGCGGGCGACGAAACCGCCGCTCAAGGAAGGGGGTGACGCAAGCATCTGCCCTTCGATGTCTCCTATTGCGGTGGAGAGCGGGGACGTACTGGCGGCAATGGTTACAGAGGTGGAGGCTCGTGCAGAGGCGTTCCGTCTGGTGCGGCTCAGAAGCCTAAAGATCCCCGTGCGCTTTATGAAGCTGGGCTCCCCACGCATCAAGAAGCGCGGGACTTCTCCTGGTCGTCCTGTCGCTCAGGACAAAGAGCTCATGGGAGAGGTCCCGGCTTCGACCGTCACGGAGGAACCGACGACAGTTGCGCGGTGGGATGCTGGCCCATACTCTTTCTCTGTCGGACCTCCAGCGGGCTCCCAGGCTTGAAGCCCTCCTGGGGACGCACTGATTACAGAGCGTTCCTCGTTGGCATCCCAAGTCATCTTCCATGCAGCGACCTTGAGTGAATGTTAGTGGGAGGAAGTCCGTCAGTCCGAGGCCTTACAAAAGGGGCTATCATATTGCGCGGCGGAAATCCTCCAACTCCGAGGCAGCTGTCGGAGGCCGAAGTTGCGTCGAGGCAATCGGAAGAGGACTTGGCCAAACTCCAGCGAGAGACAGATGCCTTACGCTAGGAAACCGATGCTCGTTTGCGGCTGCTCGTGAAGAAGGCCTTGCTGCGGGGGCCGCCACATACAAATGTTCTGAAGAGTTCCAACGGGAGCTAAATGAATATGCAGAGAAAATAGGCATCGAATGCACGGCCCTCGCCTACCAAATAGGTACAGCAAGGGTCTAACCGATGCAGAAGCGACCTGGAGCGAATAGGTGACAGCTCCCTATGAAGGCTCCAAGTTGGATGATGACGCGGGTCGGCAGTAGCTTTGTGCTTTCGTTCGCCGAAGTTTCCCTTTGTATTTATTTTGTTGTTCGGCCGGTCTTCCGGTCAAAAGAATGTAATACAACTTTTATGCGTACCTCTTTTGCAGTTTCCAACTTTAACTTTTATTTTTTCCGTGATAATTTTTCCTTTTGACCTAGTTAAAAATGGTTGTTGTTTTCCCGCACTACTGTTAGTCGCTACAAGTGCACAGTGCTCAATCTTGGGCTTACAAAAGAGGGGGTGTGGGGAAAGGTCGACCCGCAGCTATTTGTGCGGTATACTCCCTCGTAGTTTCTTCATTTAGCTAAGTTGGCCTCATATTACGTCTGTGGGGTAGCAGTGGACCGGGTTAGTCTCGGGACTTCTGTGATTACAGCCGACTCCTTTGGCATGCGAAGGGATTAGTACCGAATTTCGGTCGAGTTTAGGCTCTATGTGCCCTCGGCTCAAGATCGCCTTTACTCCGGCAGCCCTCGATCCTTTATGGCTACTGAGGCTATGTCTGAGGCAGGCTTCTGGCTCCTTATCTCTAGTTTTATCGTAGAGCTACTTCAATTCTTCGCCGTAGCTCCCAGCCAGATCCTGTCGAACTCCTGGCATTTGATCGTGGCATTCAATGTCCTTATACGTTGCTATGGTCATGTCGGAGCTTTAGTTGATGTATTCAGTCATGTTTTCCGCTTTCGCCGATGTGCAATCCCAGGCGCGTAAGGCTTCATTCAGTTCCTTAGTCGAAGGGACCAAGGACCCTTCATCATCTCCCCGGATTTTCCCCCACAAGGGTGGAAAGAGGCCTACTTTTGGGTCAATTGTCTGGCAGGCGGGGAGTGGCCATTTCCCACGACTTGACGGGACTTGGTTTCTGATACGATTCTTGAGGGGTTGCGTCAGGGGCTTTCCAACGACGATGCTTACTTTAGTGGCAAAACTTTGGGAGGATGATCCCACCGACGTCAATCTTTTCCTCGACGACGTCATCCTGCAGTTGACTAGCCTTGTGCCGCCGTCGGGCCCTTCAGGTCGAGGAGCAACTTCTTACAGGGGAAGAGATCATCGTGGTCGACAAGAAGACCGGTACGGTGGTCGACGTGGACATTAAGAAGGGGGTTTGGTCAGTGTCTTTCCTAGAAAAAAAGACTAATCCTATTGTACCGATCTTTGCTACTTGGGTCCGCCAGATCCACAAGCAGCCGACCGCTGCGAAGGTACTCAATAATGGAGGTCGTCCAGTTTTCTTAGTTGATTTGGGAGACCTCCCCTAGGTTGATTGCGAGATTCATTACTTCTTCGACGAATACTGACCGACCGATCAGCTGGGTCGAGGAAGCTAACTTGGCTAGCTCGTCCGCTTTCTAGTTCTACTCCGTTGGTATGTGGAGAATGTTGAATCCTTCCAAGGAAGAGACAAGTTGAAGGACCACATCCTTATATTTTTTAATAGTAGGCTCCTTCGCTTCGTATTTCCCTTTGACTTGCTTTTCCAGGAGCTGAGAATCTGAGTGTGCTTGGATCTACGTCGCCCTCAGGCGCTTAGCCATGCGGATCCCAAAGATCAAGGCTTCATACTCAGCTTCATTGTTGGTTACTTGAAACAGGAATCTTAATGAAAATTGGAGGCTCTACCCCTCTTGGAAGTCGGGGGGTATCAAAACCATATGTGAAGATCTGCCAGACCGGTCCTGACCCCTGCCCAATCGCCTGCTCTTGTAATGGTAGGGTACATTCAGTCACAAAGTCAGCGCGAGCTTGGACTTTGATTGGCCGTCCTCGGCCGGTAAGTGATCTCAAACTCTGACAACTCAATCGCCCACTTTATCATACGGCCAAAAGCATCGGGTCCCTAGAGCAATTGACAAAGAGGGCAGTCAATAACCACCTCGATTAGTTGGGCATGGAAGTAAGATCGCAGCTTTCTTGATGTCATCACTAGGGCCAATGCTGTCTTCTCCACTACTTGATATCTTGTTTCTGGGCCTTGGAGGACTCGACTAACATAGTAGACTAGTTTTTGCTTTCCGCCGTCTTCCCTGACAAGGACAAAGCTAATAGTAGGTGTTACTGATAAATATATTAACAATTGTTCACCTGTGACCAATTTCGAAAGCACCAGGAGAAGTTTGAGGCAGTCCTTAAACTCTTAAAATGCCTTTTAACATTCTGGCGACTAGATGGTATTTCCTCGTTCATCAGGAAGGTTCTCTCTTACGCTCAGTAGTTTAAAAAATGGGAAGCAGTGCTCAGCTGCTCTGGAAAGGAATATGCTCAATGCAACCAGTCGTCCAACAAGCCTCTGGACGTCGTTAAGGCGGGTCGACGGTTTCATTGAAAGTATGGCAGAGATTTTGTCTGGGTTGGCCTCAATTCCTCTTTAGGTGACTAGGAATCCCAAGAATTTCCCGCAATAACTACGAAGGCACATTTGATAGGGTTTAGCTTCATATTGTATCTCCTTAAAATATCAAAAGTTTCCAAGAGATCCTCTAGGTGGTTGGCCTCTTTGATGGATTTCACCAGTATATCATCAGCATAGACTTCTACATTACATCAGATCAGCCGATCGAACATTTGATTGACCAACCTCTAACAAGTCGTGCCTACGTTTTTCAACCTGAAGGGCATCCGGATATAACAAGTACAATCCAGTCTCCGTAACTAAGGCGGTTTGTTCTTCGTCTGCCTTATTCATTTGTATCTGAGGGTAATCGGAGAAGGCATCGAGGAAGCTCAGGCGCTAATGACTGGCAGTTGTGTCGATCAGCTGATCAACTTTAAGTAGGGGAAAACAATCCTTTGGGGTCGCTTTGTTAAGGTTGATAAAGTCCACACACATGCGTCACCTACCATTTGCCTTTTTTTATTAAGACCACATTGGTGACCCAGACGGGTTACTAGGCAAGTCGAATAACGCCCATCTCCAAGAGGTGTATAACTTACTCCTTGACTATCTCCTGTCGATCAAGGGCGAGGACATCTCTTCCTCTGCTGCACCGGAGGGTGGCTGAGATCCAGGTTAAGAGAATGCACAGTGATTCTGGAAGGCACTCCTGGCAGAGGTGCTCCCTCCTAAGCAAATATGTCTAGGTTCTGCGGAAGGAACCGTTGGTACTCAAGCTTTTGATGATAGGGCAATGAGGCCCCTATCTTCAATTCTTGGTCGGATGCAGGTCCAACTTTAACAGTGACTAATTCCTCTGACGGTTGAACATATTTCTCTAATTCCTCCACGACTTCTCTAATGATTATGACCGGCTTCTTCAGTTGGACATTAGTGGAAGTCAGGTACGTCTGCCGAGAGACGTTCCCTCGTTCTTTGTCGATCCCATCAGGAGTAAGGAACTTGAGCTTTTGATAAAGCGATGAAGGCACAGCAAAAAACTTTCCCAGGGATTCCTTCCCCAGGATTCTGTTGTACGCAGATGGTACATCGACCATCGTGAATTCCACTTCCCAAGTGAGGGTCTTCAGTGGTGTCCCTAAAGTTAATGAGAGGGTGATGACGCCTTCAGCCATAACGGGCTGGCCGCTAAAGCCATAAATTGGTGTTCAGACCCTCCTTAATCTTCTCATCTCCAGGTCAATTTGTTTGAAACAATCAAGAAAGATAATATCAGGAGAGCTGCCATTACCTACAAATACCCTTTTTACTTTGAAGTTGGCTATCCTGGACTCTATCACCAAGGCATCATTATGAGGTAAGACCAATCCCTCAAGGTCCGCTTCTGTGAACATGATTGGCTCCTTTGTTAGGGGTCGGTGAGAGGTTGAGACGACCTCCCAAGCTGCCCTTTGTGTTTCGGAAGCATAGCTGCACCTCTTCTTCTTGTTGTCTCCTCTGCTAGCCGATCCTCCGTATATAACATAGATCACTCGCTCTACTTAAGCCAGAGGGTTGCGCTCAGTGGCAAGAGGGGATCAATCCCGGTGCCACTGATCGGGCTCCGGGTTTGCAATGTACTTCAAATGTTCCCCTTTTGATAAGGTTCTTAATCTCTCTTTTGAGATCATGGCATTCTGAAGTGAAATGTCCATACTCATGCTGATATGCGCAGAACCTGTCTGATTTCTCTGCCCCCGGAACGGGCTTAATCTTCTTCGGCCACTTGAGATATCCCTTGTCCTTGATCTCCCGTAGTATTCGGTCAATCGGCAACTTGAGTAGGGTGTAATTCTCTTCTCTCCTGTAGTTGGGATGTCCGCACCGGTCTTCACGAAACTCTCAACATTGTCCCTTAGGCGATCAATCGTCGCTGTTATGATCAAAGCACCTTTTCCCCCGGGTCGGCTCCGAGTTTCTCTTCCTGGCTTCTCCAGACTCGCCTGCCCGATGGTAGGCAGGGTAGGCCCACAGAAGTTCTTTATTATTAATGCACTGGTTCACCTTCCAGACGAGGTCCGGAAGATCTCCTGGAAGTTGCTTGCTCAACTCAAACGGGCCATGCTGGTCATAAATCCCGGTAATGAAATATTGTGCGGCATTCAGTACATCCAAATTGGGAATTTTAAGAGCCACTTCATGGAAACAGTTCCAAAACTTTCGAAGGGTTTCATCCTTTCCCTGTCTCATGGAGGACAATATAACGGTCGTGGCACGCATGTGCCAACTGGCTGTGAAATTATTCTGGAAAGCCCTCCTTAGCTTCGAGAAGTTGTCGATAGATCCAGACTTGAGTTGGACAAACCATCGCCGGACAAGTCCCTCCAAGGTTTAGGGAAGGTGCGACACAAGCGTCGAGTGCGTCTAGCAAGTTGAAGGTACTCTCAAAAGAATGCAAGTGGTCGTCAGGATCCCAAGTGCCATCATACCTCTTTAATGACGGCATCCAGAAGTGATGCGACAAAGGTGTCTTCTACACGCGTCTGGTGAAACACGACCGAGCACCCTCTCCGTCATCGAGCTCGACATTGAAGTCATGTCGGAATAGCCTTTCCACACGTTCTTCTAGCTTCCACACATGATCTTTACTGGAGGGCCGCCTATGGTGGCGGTGGTAACTCCTATGACTCCGACGGCTTGGGGAAGTAAAATATTATGATGATCGATCGGATGACCTCCCTTGAGAGGAGCCTCTCCCCCGGCCTCGATGAAAGCGGCGCTCCAAAGACATCGTTGTAAAGCGGTTGGATGAATTTGACTGCCAACATTGATGACGACCCCTCTCCGAGTGTCGATGTGACTGTCCGCGACTTGCCTGGGGGTCAGTTGATGCTTTTTTGGCTATTGACCCTCTAGGCCAGGTCTACAGGGTCCCACATGGGGGACAACTAGCTGAAACGCTTCATGTAGATTACCCTGCTGCAAGTTGGCCGGCTCCAAACCACCCGCCCGATGGCCTTCCACGTGGTCAAACCGTTCCTCGAGTTGTCGTAATATGGCCAGAATGGCCGGGAGCCCTTCTTACTGAGTATCTCCTAAAGGAGGTGGGTTTTTAATTCTGGCCCGACAGATATAGCGTCAGGAACAAAGGGTATATCGAGACCAACTTGAGCAGTAGGAGGAGCGGAAGGGGGAGCAACGGGAAGAGTGATCGGAGGGGCAGTTTGTTGAGCAACGAGAGGGAGGACAGGGGGGTTGGCAAGAAGGCCTCGCTGGGATCGGTTATTGTTCCTTCTAGCCATAGCTTTTGTTAGTTTCCTACACATGGCGCCAAAAAGATGTTGGGTCGGAGATTCGTCTGCCCCAAATCAAGCGGCCTGAACTCTCCTGATCACTGGAACTCTACTTGCCCCTGCAAGATGGACACCAAGTCAGAGGAGACCCCCAATTGTGACCCGAAGGAGCCTCCTCCGATGCCTAAGTCAGAAGGTAAAGAAGTAACTGGAGGATAGAGGGTCGAGTGCAAAACATACCTTCCTGGGGGTATCGGAGGCCTCTTTTATAGGGACAAATATGAGGCAGTGGCTGAATCCGATTGGGGAACATATTGCAAGAGGCTAGGCCCGATCCCGATACAGGACGGGACTCTGGCTTTCCCTTATCTGTTTCGAAGTTGATTCGGAGACGGGTTCTTACAGAAAGGAGACTTCCTGGCGTCCCCAAGACATCGGGGTCTGCTTCGGACTGGGGCACTCCCTGTTGGAGTCTGGGGCCCATGGGCCCGTCGGTCTAGAAGCCCGCTAGACTAGGTAGCGACCACAAATCGTTATTAACGGGCCGGCCCATCCAACAAATGCGTCGACGAAATTGGACCCTCTTAGGCATGTTTACATTTGTTGATTTCTTCCTTCATAGCTGACTCCAACTCATTCATATCATCAACTAAGACTTCATGTACGTCATGTTCCAGCCCAATGAGGTCGATGCCTATTTTTCTTGCAATGGCCATTAGCTTCTCCGCAAATTATGTGGTTTCAGACTTCCCTACAGTTCTATTACTGCTTCTCCCTGTTCATGTGGACCTGAGAACTCAGACATCCATGGGTTGCAGGATCAAGTTATCCAGGTCACGATCAGAGGGGCACAATCCAATTTCAGCCAGAAAAAACTATACAGAGATGTGTTGAATTAGGCTGGAATTTGCTGAACCTGTCCATACTAGCCCAGCAAAAGAATCTAGCTATTCAGACCAACTTGAATGAGGCATGAGCTGGCCAGGCACAGTTCTTGTTCACAAGAGAGGGGTTCCTGTTTTGAAAGGAGGGTTCCTCAGCAGCTGCCAGCACTCAGCGGCATGGGATGCCGGCAATGGCCCCACCATCCTTTCACAGATGTAAGCCACCATGAAGAAGAAGGGGAAGAAAAACCATATCTGGATATGATGCCTGATGCTCTCACTTCTCTTTCTTTTCTTTTATGGGAGCAGAAAAGTGGGAAGGGGTAAAGTGTTCGGTAGATTGCGGATACAAAGTGCTTGTCTTTTATAAACATCCCACTATAATATGTACTTGTACATACACTTTTTTATTTACAAAAACATGTTTTATTTATAAACATATTTTTATTTACAAAAATATTTTTTTTGTTTGTAAATGTACATTTTATTGGCTTTTGACAGAACCGGATCCAATTCTGTTGGATTGGATCCAGCTCCATCCACATACCAGATCTGGGTAACAGTCCTATCTTACAATCTATCACATCCGTCAGTAGAGCAGTGCCACCATCCATCACGAAGGGGGTGTTTGCATTCGCTAAAATTTTCCCGTGAAGTATTTTCCAAACTAGCTTTCATATGTTCAACAAACACGAGTAAAAGTTAGTTGGGGAAATACTTCCCATATTCCCAGGATACTCTCTTTTTCCCTGGGAAGTATTTCCCCACCCCCTCCCCGGGGGAAATATTTCCCATGATTCCATTTCTACTTTTGCATCTCTTTCTCCCTCTGCCAATGTTGGATCCTCTCTTCAATTTTTATTTCCCACCTGTTTTCCTATGAGATTTGCAAACATGTGGTTTTGTTTCTTGAGAAAATACTTCCCGTGATTTTTTACTCCGTGAGGAAATACTTTTCGTGATTCTTTATTTTTCAGGGAAATGTTAACAAATGCAAACACCCCCTAAAGGATCTAACCTATGCCACAACTTCGAAAAACAAACTCTGGTGAAATAAGCCCTATCAAAGCAGAACAGAAAGACAGCAAGCGAAAATATTAACCCCCCAGGAACAATGTTTAGGGAACTGTAAAATGAACCCAATTGGGTAAAATGACCTTCATGAATTTGACAGTGGTTCTCATTGCTAATTTTAAATTTTCCTAGGACCTCTTTCCGTTGTTCCCTTACTGGTTGATCTCTCTCTCTCTCTCTCTCTCTCGCTCTATCTACCTATCTATCTATCTATCTATATATATATAGATATATATATATATATAACATCAACTAGCATTAGATGATGTTACTTTTTTAAAGCTAATGGAGTAGACACAATATGTGCTTATGATGAAATTCTGTCTTGCCATTTTTCTCACAGAAATCTTGCTATTGGTGTGGCTGGGCTGACTCTGTCGCCCCACACCCTCGAGATCCCATAGCTGCCACATCAACCTGCTGCTGCCATCGAGTTGGAAGAGGAGGGGGGAGAAGAAGAGATTGAGATGCTGACATCTACCCGCTGTCTCTCATCCTCCCCATCCACTCTACATTCCCCATAATGTACTGCATCACCCAAGTCCACCAGGTGAGTTGTTTTACAACTTTGCTATTTCCTTTTAGAACTTTCTTATTTAACTGTTCCGTTTGCGTTGCTGCACTTGCACCCCTTGCTGCACCCTCCGCTGCCCCTAGTATCTCGAACTGCAGCTCTGACAGCCGAAGTGTTGCTTTGCTACTCCCTCCTCCACCCCACCCCCCACCCCACACACCCACGCCTGTGTTATCCTGCAGCATGCTGCTGCCCCTGTCCAACAGGTGATTTTTGTTCTAATATATCATTTTTTAAAACTTTCAGAACATTTTTAATCGTTCTATTCGTTTGGCAGTTCCACCTGTGCTGTTGTCGCACTACTGTGTTATATAGCTGCTTGGCCAGCTTGGCAACCCAATCGTGCATTTGCCGGCAGGCAAGTTTTTTATTCTTTATTTATCTTTCAAACTTCATTTTATTATAATTATGATATATGGCCACTATTCTAATCTCTTTGAGATCTCTTTCTCTTTTGACCTTCAAGACGATCCTGATATCTAACATGGAATTCCTTGGTTGGTTATTGTGGCAGAAATATAATTATGACAACCTATTTGAATAAAAATGTCTATGACAAAATGTCTCTGAAATGCTAACAGGCATGAGTAAAAGCTGCTACTACAGTCAGGATTTCAACAATCCATCTAACATTTCTCAAAAGATCCATCACTTGGATGAAGGAATGGGGGAGAGTACTGATATTTGGGTTAAGACAGAGGGATCTAATCTCTAGGGCCAGCACATGGAAGGATTTCACTCCCTGAATTTCTGGATTACTATTCGGTCTTCTTTGTTTTGCTTCTATTTTAATTTCTGAATAAAATAGCATCCTTGCCTTTTTCTGATTGGCCTTTGGCATTCTATGTACTTTTTTCCCTCTTCAACGAAATGTGACATTGTCACCTTCCAAAAGGGGGAAAAGAAAAAGCTGCTACTTCAACTCTAAACAGATAATAAGGTTAGATGATGATGAAGATGATTTATATTTATGACACACGAGATAAAGTAATGATACATATGACAATCACTTAGCGCTAACAATGCTGGTTGCACAATACACAATAAAAAAATGATTGATGAGAAGCCGCAAGATTAAAATATTTGGATTGACAAAAAAAACAAGATACACAAAGGGAAGCATAATAAGCTTGATCTACATGGAGGTACATTGCATAGCTGAAGCTCAGACACACCAGAAATGAACATGAAGAAGCACAGACTAAGGTCATGATGAGAAATTGACTAAGCTAATTGTTGATTTGTAGTTGACACCACACAAGGACGATATAGAGCACAATGTTTGAAATACTAAACAACAAAGTGGCCCACATATGACTAATCACAAACCTATACCCATGTGTCAGAAAGATCGTACAAAGTATGAATGAATGGGCTGGTGCAGGGAGGGAAAAGAGTTTTTTTTTTCTTTGGAAAGTGACCAAATGGTTACATTTTCATTGCAGAAAGAAATGAAGTTCTACATGGACAAGCACAAACAGGCTCCTGAAAGGAGGAGCCTTTAACAGAACAAACCTTCCTTGAGGAAGGTAAAACCGAAACGAAAACCCCAACAATCAGAAACCCACGACCTCATTTTATCAAGAGAATAAAAGAAGGGTACAAAGGAAACAGAAATCACAAAATCAAGTTGCTCCACTGAAGGCTCTTAGAGATAACATAAGAGTTCTGCATCTCTGAATGAAGCCCAGCTGCCTTCCCCAGTCTAACACCCATTTGAAAGATCTTCCCAAAAAAAATTGAGAAAAAAGGTCGTGGATTGTACCACCAATTTTATTGATGCATAAAAAGAGGAAGTACAGCCAGATAGGATTGGCAAAATTATTGATTTCCCTCCACCAGCTATCTACTGAAATGTGTAACAGAAATCTACTCCAATAAAAAATCAAATGAATAGCTCTAAGACAAGTATTGTCAACGTATGGTTTACTTCCCTGGAAAATGGCTTCACTGTGTTCCTTCCAAATGCTCCAACAAATGGCATGGGGGAATTTTATTGATAAGATTTTTCTTCTTGTTGTTGAAGTGGACTGAATCTTCATCATCTTAAATTGATAGCACATCTGACTGATGTTAACAAAATTAATATGGAAGGAAGCAATTCTGCTAAGAGTATTCCAGACATGTCTGATGAAATGAACAAAGAGATGCTCAAACACCTTGTTATGTTTCTGAGAAAATCTTCTGGAATTTTGTTCATTCCATACACCCCAACCATGGTAGGACCAATGACCACAACTGTTTTTCTGATTGCCTCAGGCAGGCAAAACCCCACATTCCATCAATTCTAGCACATTTAAGTGATCCTTCAATGGAATGAGAAAATCTTAAAGATGGATTTCCACAAGACATTGATGATCCCACAGTGCCAGAACAAGTGATCTGAATTTTCATCAGAAATTCCACAAAATACACATGAAGCCTTCTGAGCTTCAAATATACTATTAAGTCTGTCCATAGTGCCTATGTTTCATAAAAAAAAAAGTTATTTTTTAATTGAATGAACCGATAAAGATTAAATAAGTTGAGTTTATTAAGCCTTATATAAGAAAAATCCAAGCAGAAAGGCCTGAATATGAGGTTCACTTCACTTGCTTCCTAAGAGAGATGAAAGTTTAAAAGTAACCCGATTCCCCAACTTGCACAACCCAGTGGGGAGCACCACACAATGTCCTCCTCAGGGCGACAGCAAACTCCTCCAGTGCCGAGAAAATCCCCTGCTTCAGGAGCCAACTGGGTCCCGCCGGGGAGGCCGGCAATCCCCTCCGCCTGCTGGATTTGCTAGGGGTGTGGTTGTAGGGGACATGGTTAGCGTTCGTGCCCTGCCAGGCACCCTAGATCCTACGCTGAAGCCGTGGTGGGGAGGAGTAACGATGGATGGGGGCTTTTTCATCATACTCAGTCTTCTGTGAGTGTTATGGGGAGAAGGAGCTGGATAGAAGCTACCTGATTCTCTAGGGTGGTAATCCAAAGGTGCCTCGAGCTCCAGGTGATTGATGGGCTTGGATCACCGGAGACCATCACAGAGTGGCTGGAAGCCAGGTGGACGGGGGAGAAATGGGAGCATGGTTGGCAGTACCGGCCGATACCGGTACGTACCGGCCGATACCGGTACGTACCGGCCGGTACATACCGGTACCGGTACCCACCGATACCGGTACCAGTACCGGGACTGCCATCCTTGAATGGGAGGTCTTTCACATGTTTGGGACTCATGTTCTGGTCGTCTGCCCTGCGAGCAGAATGGCCAAGGAGCTTTTGGAGGCGGGGTTTTGGGTGGACAGTGGCTTAGCTTGCAAGGTGTCAGCGTGGAACCCCTCAGTGTTTACCTATCCCTCTCCTAGGGCCAGGAAGGTTAGAATTAAGCTGATTGGGGCGCCCCTGTTACTCATGGAGGAGAAGCTGTTAGGAGCTTGGTTGCTTTTGCAGACCTCACTTCCCCCGTCTCCTGGACGGCGGCGAGGGGTCCTCTTCTGGCGGTATCCTTTAATGCCAGGGTAGATAACTGGTGGAGCATCCCCGAAGTTATTGAGACGTCAGTAGATGGTGTTCGTGTTGCCATCCAAGTCATGGCTTCAGAAGGTTTTGTCGCCGGCGCCTCTGCTTAGCAGCTAGGGCACCAAGGTGGGAGTGGGCGGGAGGTTGACGATGACTGTGACGCACGTGAGGGTCACGCGTCGGCTCAGAGTCTTTCAAATTTCGAATCTGGTGCTGGTTGACAGTCCACCATGGACTCAGGCCGGGCCGATCATGGTCAGCCGGGTTTGCTGAAGGTTGGCGAGTGTCGGGTGGAAGTCTCGGGTAGACCCGAGAACTTACTCACTTGTCCCATTCGAGGCTTACCCATGGCCAGGCCTGACGGGCTTCATCTTCCTCGCCCGATTGCGCCTGCAATGCTGGCCTGGCAGCTCCCTCGCTTCCAGGACCACCACCTGCTTTCCAGCATCTGTGGTAAGCTCACAACAGTGCCGCAAGGAGAAGAGAGGTTGTCAGCAGCTGAGAACGGCACATGGTCAGATGGAGCTTCTCCATCGCACACTTGCAGGGATAGGATGGGTCAGCAGTCTGCTCCACTGCTGCCTTCTGTTTTGTGTGGGATCATGCGCACTCCAGTGCTTCCCCTCTTCCCCTGCAGGTGGAGGGTGATGATTCTAACAGGCAGAGGGTGAACTCAGTTGTTTCGCTAGAGGAGATAGGGGACAGGGAGGTGGCCGATTTGCATGTCCATGTCGAGAAGGAGATGGTGATGACCGAGCTGCACTTGGAGAATCATCTATTACCAGAGTCTCTATTGGCGGCTGAAGGGGAGTCATTGGAAGAGATTTCTGGAGGAGAAGCTGAGGTACCAGTCAGCAAGTCAACACCTACGGAGGGGGTTTCCAAGGGGGACCGCCCTGCCTCTATGCTTGGAGACCTCGATAAGACGAAGGCCAAGGATTTTCTCGCTAATGTGGAAAGAATGGTAGAGGCTCAAGCTAAGCAAATGGCTGATTGTATCGGTGTCTCTTTTGAGGGAATGGAGAAGGATACACACTCGGTCTTCTTTAAACTTCAAAAAAGGTGGCAGCTGGGGGTGGTAAGGGGTGTGAGGAGTGAGAAGTTGAGTAAGAGGGATGGTACGGGGGGTGGAGAATGAGGAGAGAAGGGAGGGGGTTGAAGGGGCTGGTGTTCAGTGTTAATGAAGATACTCTCTTAGAATATCAGGGGGCTAGGAGGAAGGCAAAAGAGGGATGTATTAAGAGAGATGATTAGGAGACTTAGGATTGATATCCTTTGTATCTAGGAAACGAAGTCTGAAGAGGAGGGATTTTGTGGGTGCTAGACTATCCAAAGAGGTGCTTTCTCTAGTTGTTGGTAGGTCTAAGGGCCTGGTGGTGTTGTGGAATGAGTATGTAGTGAAGGAGGTTGGTAGACAAGTGGGAGGTCTGCCATTTTTAGTACATTCAGGAGTGTGGCTGATGGTTTTGAGTGAGGCTTCACTAGGGTGCATAGACCCCAAGGGAGGGAAGAGAAGAAGATGTTATGGGATGAGCTTGGCACGTGACACTCTCTTTCCTGCAGGCCCTGGCTGTTGGCGGGGGACTTTAATGCTGTTGCTTCTCAGGCAGAGAGATCAAAAGGGGTCTCCTACTCAGGACCAATGGAGGACTTCACTCTCTTCATTCACCAAGCAACCTTGATTGATGGGGTCACTGATAATGCCTTTTTTACCTGGTCTAATCTTAGGAGGCACCCTAGTTGTTCCAAACTTGACAGATTCTTGGTGATTATAGATTGGGAAGGGCACTTTCCTAACTTGAGGGCTTCTTGTTTGCAACGGGCAGTGCCTAATCATAAGTCAATTTTGTTGGATTCCATAAATCATTTCCATTGCAAACCTTTGTTCAGGTTGGAGAATGGCTTCATGGACATTTTGTCTCAAGCCTGGAGATCAACCTCTGGGCAAGTCTCTGCCATGGCTACTTTAGTTGGGAATCTCAAGGCATTGGCACAAGCTTTCTCTATACGGGGGGCAGGGAGGAAAGCTATGACCTTGCTTGAGAAGGAAAGCATCCTGAAGCAATTACAAGGCCTTGATGCCCTTGAGGAAGCTAGTTTGCTCGATGAGGAAGATTGGGTGAGGAGGGGCAACCTCAACAGATAGTTTCAAGAGACTATTGATAAGGAGAAGACTTATCGGAAGCAGACATCCAAGGACATGTGGATCCGGGAAGGTGACAAGAATATTGCTTTCTTCCACAGGATCGCATCTAGAAGGAGGAATCATATTTCAGCTTTAAGATCGGGGGAAGAGACTTTCACTCGCATGGAGGATATTCTTTCTCATACATCATCCTTTTATTTACATTTGTTTTCTGAGGAGGATCGGCCTAGACCTTCATTGTGCCAGGGGCTTCTACCAGTTATTTTAGAAGAGGAAAGGGTGTGTCTTACAGTTCCTTTCTTCATTGATGAGTTTCTACTGTATTCTCCCTAGCAGGGGACAATGCTCCAGGCCCGGATAGGTTTCTCCTGTTGTTTTTCCAACACTGTTGGGATGTGATTCACCCCATTCTACTTCAAGCAATGTTGGAATTCCAAGAGGGGAAGGCCCACATTAGGAGGATTAACATTGTCCTTATTCCCAAGAAGGAGGGTGCTGAGGCTTTATCCGATTTCAAACCTATTAATTTGCTTAATGGTGTTTACAAGATATTGTCTAAGATGTTGACCATCTGTCCGGAGAGGGTTATTGGTAGGTTGTTTAGTGTTAATTAGAATGCTTTCATCAGAGGCAGGCAAATTCATGAGGGCTTTTTGGTAGCTCAAGAGTGTTGCATTCTATGAAGCAGTAGCGGAGGAGTGGAATCATCCTTAAGCTTGATTTTGAGAAAGCTTATGACAGAGTTAATTGGTCTTGTCTCTTTGATATCCTCACCAAGATGGGTTTTGGGGAGAAATGAGTCTCTTGGATCAGAGCTTGTGTTACATCTGCTTCTTTTGCGGTTCTTGTTAATGGGAGGCCGACTTTATCTTTCCTCAGTGGGAGATGACTTAGGCAAGGAGACCCTTTGTCTTCCATGTTGTTTGTTTTGTTGGCCCAAGCTCTCAACTGTATATGGGACAGATCAGAAGCAGTAGGTCTTATTATAGGTTTCCAGGTTGGCAGCCACAACAACGCAATTTCTCACTTACAGTATGCTGATGACACCATTTTATTCATTTCTGAAGGGGAGGAGCAGGTCTTTATTTCTAGATTGATTCTTGAGTTGCTGGATAAAGTTACTGGACTAAGGGTGAATTTTCATAAAAGTGTTGTGTTTGGGATTAATATGTTTGATGTTTCTTTGAGGAGAGTTGCCGCTGCCAAGTGGGTTCTCTCCCTATCTCTTATATGGGCTTGCCCTCATCACTTGTGAGGCTCTGTTGTGCCTATTAAATGTGTTATTCACAAATTTAAGTCCAGATTGGCTAGGTGGAAGTGTCGGCTTCTTTCCTATGGAGCCAGGATGACCATGTGCAAGGCTGTCCTTGATAGCTTGCCGATCTATTATCCTTCTATATTTAGGATTCCTAAGACAATGGCCAGACAACTTGAAGGTATCCATAGCAAGCTCTTTTAGGGAGGTGATTCTAATAACCCCAAGAAGGGAGTTCAAGACATTTGTTGGGGACGTGAATGCAAGAGTAAGCAGAATGGGGACCTAGGCATTAAAAATTTAAGGGATTTCAATCTTTCTTTGCTATCTAAATGGTTATGGAAACTTGAATCTAATCATCCTGGCCTTTGGCTGGATGTTATTAAGGAGAAATATTACTATAGGTGAAGAGTTTGGGAGCTCAATTTTCAGGTTCAGTATAATGTCTCTCATGTGTTGAAAGGTATTTTTGAGGCTACAGAGATTGTGGTGGCTGCTTCCGATGTTTGCTTAGGATATGGCAGGACTTGCTCCTTTTGGTGGGATGAGCGGTGTGGGTCCAGTACCACTCTCTGGCTTTCCTCAGACTGTTCGATATTGCTTCTAGTCCTAGTGCCTTGGTGCATCAGATGGTGGACACCTCTATTAGTAGCGGGGACGTGGGCTTCTATGTTCAGAAGGAATCTCAAGGAGGAAGAGATTTTTGATTTTTTGGCTCTAATGGAGACCCTATAAGTGTTCAGTCTTGATGGCCCTCATCATGATACTCTGCAGTGGACTTGGGATGCTAGGGGATCATTCTCTGTTAGATCAGCCTATGCTATTATCGCTGATGGTGGGCTTCGGGCCCCTTTCCTTCGGCACATTTTGTCCCCAAAGTCTCCATTGAAGGTCAAAGTTCTGGTTTGGAGGATCTCAAACGGGAAGCTACCTACTTCTGATAGGTGGTCCGCTTTGGATGTGATATCTCTCCTACTTGCAGACTTTTTAAGGATGCTAATGAAGCTCTCGACCATTTGTTTGTTGGGTGTTCCTTCTCATCAGAGATTTGGCAATACTTGTTTGCTAAGCTTCATATAGTGAAGTCTCTTCAGCACGTTGTGGTGGATCTGATTCGCTTTTGGCTGTACTCCTTTCCCCATAAGGGGGATCGGATTTTGTGGTGGCTGATTCTTCATGCTACTTTATGGGCCATTTGGACAGAGAGAAACAAAAGGATTTTTAGTAGAGAGGTAGTTATCCAGGATAGAGTTATATCTTTTGTTTATAATAGGGTCAGGTAGTGGATGCGAATTTGGTGTATATATCATATAGAAACTTCTTCCTTTTTTGCTCTTTTGGGGGAGTCAAGGTGATTTCACCATCTTGGTGTTTTGTAGAGTGAGATTTGAGTTTTTGGATAGCCTCACTTATATTCTTTGTTTCCTTTAATGCAATTAGTGGTACCATCCACTTTCAAAAAAAAGAGAGATGAAAGTTTATATGTTTAACTGAAGAGTAGTTTACTGCATTTAGCAGAAATAAAAAGGAGAAAAAAGACAATTTTGTTACAGAAGCCTTTAGATGCTGGAAATCCTGAAGAGGCTCCTTGAAGCACAATTACTAAAAACTGGGCATTGAATAAACAAGGTAAAGTTTTTCTTATCATCCCAAGGAATGTAATCTAAAGAAGCATAAAAAATCCCAACAAGTTGGGAAATAAAATACATACCCTAGCCATAAGTGAGGAGTCGATAGGATTTTTGCCTTTGCCGACCCAAATGAGCACCGTGAATGCAATCATGAAAAGAAATGTCAGCAAAATTACCTACAAGCAATGAACTCCAATTAACTTTAGGAAAGGAAGTAAAATCATGAATTATGTTCTAACCAAGATATTCCTCATGCATACATATCAAAGGACACAAGTAAGAACAGGGTAGAGAAGTGATGAATAAACTACTTTAACCACATACCATGACTACAAATTTTTGACGGCTTCCAATATGACCAGAACATAATGGATGACATCTACGGTGGCTGTCCACATGAAATGGACCTGAATTGCTTTTTGCCTTTTCCAACAAAGCTTCAGTGTAGCTACCTTCTTCGTCGTCGTCGTCATCATCACTTGCCTGATGACATAGGTCCACCCTACAAACAATCGGTAAAAGAATCAAGGAAATGCATGCAATTTATAGAAACTGCTACCAATTTTGTCAACATCAACATGCAATATTTAAATCTATGAGGCCTATACATCATGATATATGGACCAGTTTTTCTCGATTAAAGGATCAGCAGCAATGTCCAAGACATCGATCAGCAGAACAATTGTGTCCAAAAGGAAGTAGATGTAAGAAAAACTAACAATAAGTGGTGCTTCCTTGTCTCACATCCATCCTCTTTCACTGTTTGAATATCCAATACGGTGGCATCTAAAATGAAGTTTATCTAGTGCAGGTTCTTGTGGCACATAAGTAAAGGAAGAAGTAGAAGATGGCTTGATATGTGCTAGGGAATAATATGCAAGAGCAATGATGATGAGGTGCTGGTAGCAAGGATGGCAGTACTGGTATTGGTAACGATACCGATGGGTAGCGATATCGATACGTATCGGTATTGGTATCGGAAGTATCGGCCCCGTACAGGCCCATTTTGGCTTGGCACCGGCCAATAACAAATATTATTTTAATTTTCTTTTTTAACTATAAAGACTGATATCAGGGTAACCCCCCCCCCCTCTCCCCATATTGGTACCCACCGATACCAATATGTATCGACTGATTTACGTATCGGTATCGGCCGATACTGCCATCCATGCTGGATAGTGGGTATCAGAAGCAATTTGGGACTGCCATGCAACTGAAGTGGAGACCAGGTACAATGTAGATTGTCCCGTGACACATGATAAAGCAAGAATACTACAGTCAGTGACAAGCTTGAGATGTACACCCACATTCATGATGGAGCTGAAAGTGAACAAAAAAAACAGGTTTTGTAAAGATAACGGTGCAGGAATTGTGCTTTGAGGAGGCCTTGCATACCTCCTCAGTATAGCAACAATAAAGAAGAAGTATGCAAGCGGAGGAGAAAGGAGGTCCGGGCCTCCAGATTCAGAACAAAATTATTAGTCGGGAGATAATACAGCTTGCTCAAATGATGAGGTCAGTGGTGCACCTTTCCCTGAACCATAGGGAGAGGAATGGATGCGAATAGAGGTAAAACAGTAACTGGTGGTATACAGTGAGGCCTATCTATAAGTTCATTACAGATATGGACCCTAGTTCCTTCTAAAGGACCATGAATGGCACCCACAAACACTTCAGAGGGTGAAGCTCTTCATATGCGGAATCTCATGAGCAATAGGATAACAAAGTTAATGGAAGGGATTATTGTAGTTTGCTAACAGTGTACTTGCTGAAGCTCCAGCCAAGAATTCTGTGACACTCCACCAGCTTCCCCATGGCCATGCAGAACCCTACATACATCCCGTCCAAGCATGGATGGCAGTTTCGGCCGGTACCGGTACGTACCGGCTGGTACGTACCGGTACCGGCCCGGACCGGTACCGGTACCCCCATTTCGGGCCGGTACCATAAAAAAAAAAAAAAAAAAAAAGATAAAAATGACTGTACCGGGCCGGTACGCCCGTTCACTGTCCCCTCTCACAGAAACAGATCTGTGAGAGGGGATTCGGGTTTTTTGCAGTGGGAGGGGAAGGGAAGGAGGGAAAGGAGGAGGAGAAGGAGGGGAAAGAACCGCCGCCGCCACCCGCCGCTGCCGCCGCCGCCCGCCACCGCCGCCGGAGACGTTTTCATCCTTTTCCGGAGACATTTTCACTGTTTTGGGTGGAAGAAAAAAAGAAGATATGATTTATATTTTAATGTAGTGATTATTTTTTAGTTTGTTACATATTTCTTAGATGTTTTACGTTCATTTTCTTGATAAAATAGACAACCGCCGATTTTGGCCCTAATTAGTGGTTAAAAATTGGGGCTTTTGTCTAATTACTTAAATTAAACATCAATTGGAGCCTAATTAAGCTTCATGACATGTTTTAAACTAGGAGTGTGTTGTTAATTACGTTGATCGACGGTTAATTAGGGGAAATCCCCAATTTTGACCCTAATTAGCGGTTAAAAATTGGGGCTTTTGTCTAATTACTTAAATTAAACATCAATTGGAGCCTAATTAAGCTTCATGACATGTTTTAAACTAGGAGTGTGCTGTTAATTACGTTGATCGACGGTTAATTAGGGGAAATCCCCAATTTTGGCCCTAATTAGCGGTTAAAAATTAGGGATTTTGTCTAATTACTTAAATTAAACATCAATTGGAGCCTAATTAAGCTTCATGACATGTTTTAAACTAGGAGTGTGCTGTTAATTACGTTGATCGACGGTTAATTAGGGGAAATCCCTAATTTTGGCCCTAATTAGCGGTTAAAAATTGGAGCTTTTGTCTAATTACTTAAATTAAACATCAATTGGAGCCTAATTAAGTTTCATGACATGTTTTAAACTAGGAGTGTGCTATTAATTACGTTGATCGACGGTTAATTAGGGGAAATCCCCAATTTTGGCCCTAATTAGCGGTTAAAAATTAGGGCTTTTGTCTAATTACTTAAATTAAACATCAATTGGAGCATAATTAAGCTTCATGACATGTTTTAAACTAGGAGTGTGCTGTCAATTACGTTGATCGACGGTTAATTAGGGGAAATCCCCAATTTTGGCCCTAATTAGCGATTAAAAATTGGGGCTTTTGTTTAATTACTTAAATTAAACATCAATTGGAGTCTAATTAAGCTTCATGACATGTTTTAAACTAGGAGTGTGCTGTCAATTACGTTGATCGACGGTTAATTAGGGGAAATCCCCAATTTTGGCCCTAATTAGGGGTTAAAAATTGGGGCTTTTGTCTAATTACTTAAATTAAACATCAATTGGAGCCAAATTAAGCTTCATGACATGTTTTAAATTAGGAGTGTGCTGTCAATTACGTTGATCGACGGTGAATTAGGAAAAATCCCCAATTTTGGCCCTAATTAGCGGTTAAAAATTGGGGCTTTTGTCTAATTGTTAAAATTAAACATCAATTGGAGCCTAATTAACATCCAATTTTACATGTTTTAAACTAGGAGCATAATGCCAAATGTTCTTATATTTGTTTCTTTTTTTTTTTTATGTATTGTAGGAACATGGCTGAACAGCAAGAGCAAGACCCAGGGTGGGCCCATATCACCTTAATTAATACTGCAAAGAGGAGAGTGAAATGCAAATATTGTGGCAAAGAGATGGGTGGTGGAATCACCCGAGGAAAAGAACATTTAGCAGGGAAGACAGGACAGGTGACAAGGTGTACTGTCTGTCCCCGACAAGTTGCCAACGAGATGCGTGAATTGTTGCGTGGCCGAAAAGCACAAAAAGAACAAAAGAAGGAAGATAAGGTTGAACTCCAAGGCGAAATTTCAGGTAGACATAATACAAAAGGCAAAGGGATGTATACTGCGGCCAGTGGCATTTCTATACGTGAGAGGCAAAGGGCTGAACAAAATGTAGATTCTAGTGATGATGATGATGATGATGATCCTGACATGCCTGCAGCTAGAAGAGAGAGTTTGTGGCATCAACAAGAAGATGAAGCCCGAAGGAGAGGTGATGGACCATCAATAAGAGGCACAAGTCAACCTACAGGCCAAGTGGGTCCTATGGACAGTTATCTTTTTAGAAGACAGACTTCTACTCAGCCAAAAATCAAGCAAGCAATGAGAGGAGTAAAAAAGTCAGCTGAAGCGGCAGGACATACTTTTAAAAGCATATGCAAATGGTTTTTGCATGCAGGTGTTCCCTCACATGCTGCTCAGTCTCCTTATTTTCAGCCTATGATTGATGCGATAGCAGATCATGGTCGTGGGTTCAAAGCCCCCACACGTCGAGACATATATAGACGGGGGCTTGATGGAGAATACGAGGAACTTCAACAGTGGGTTGAAAGTTTTAAGGCAGTATGGAAGGAGAGAGGATGCACAATTATGTGCGATGGCTGGACTGGTACCACGAAGAAGTCCATGATTAATTTTCTTGTTTATTGCACAGAAGGGACAGTTTTTATGAAATCTGTTGATGCATCAAACTATTCAAAGAATGCAAAATATTTATTTGGTTTGATGGATCAGATGGTGCAGGAAATTGGAGAGGAAAATGTTGTCTAGGTGGCCACCGATAATGAACCAAGTTATAAAGCTACAGGGAAGAAGTTAATGGACAAGCGCAAACACCTTTATTGGGTCCCATGTGCAGCGTATAGTCTGGACTTGATGCTTGAAGACATTGGTAAGGATCCAACTATCAGCAAGACTGTAAAGAGAGCCCAAAGAATTACCCAATTTATTTATGGTCATCCCAGGATCTTGAATATGTTCAGAGAAAAAACATCTGGAGGTCGAGATCTCATCCGTACAGGGCCTACACGATTTGCATCTAATTTTATTTCTTTAGAATCTTTGCACAAATTCAAGAATGAGATCAAGGGTTTTATGTTTAATAAAGAGTTCTTGGAGTATATGCGGACCACTTCCAATGAATCTAAATCTGAACATTTGGAAGTGAGAAAAATCATAGAGAATAAAAAATTTTGGAGTAATATGGAGACTTATCTGAAGTTGGTGGAACCTCTCGTACATGTGTTAAAATTGGTGGATGGGGATGATAAGAATTACATGGGATATTTGTACGAGGCAATTGACATTGCTAAGGTCCACATCAAGAACGCATTTCCCAACACTTATATGAAGTGGTGAGACCTTATTGATGTCAGATGGGAAAGCACATTACACCACGACTTGCATGCAGCTGGTAAGTGAAGTCTTATACTATTACATGGGAGATTATTTATTAAATTGACATTAGTAATTTTTCACCTAAATGCAGGTTATTATTTAAATCCTCGAGTAATGTACAGTCGTCAAGTACATATTGATGGAGAGGTGATTCAAGGCACACTAAATGTGATTGCACGTTTGTCGAGGACAATAGAAGATAGGATTGAGGCAAAGAGATAGGTATACTTAGTGAAGATCTGACTTTAAGATTTATCCAATTACTTGTAATTTGAAGAGCCTATGAATTCTATTAATTGTTAATTCCATCTTTGTAGATGGAGGCTTATAGGCTAAGGCTGGAGACATATAATGAAGACTCTGTGCAAATTGTTGTAGAGAAAGTGGGCCCAGGTATACTTGGTCATTGCATTGTTGTCAAATGTGCATAAGAAACGAGAACATACATTGATTAATTTTTTTTTTGGTTTCTTTTAATGATGGCACAGCTGAGTGGTGGATAATGGTGTACAACAGAGATAGGTGCTATAATCCATTGGCTTCCGTTGCAGTGAGGGTTTTGAGTCAGACGACGTCGGCAAGCCAATGTGAAAGAAACTTGAGCAAGTTCAGCCTTATACACTCAAAAATTCGTAACCGGTTAAAGGCTGAACGATTGGACAAATTGGTGTACTGCCATTACAATATGAGATTGAGGATCAAAAACATCCGGTTGAGACAACAATTGAAGGAGAAACGAGCTGCAGGGCACGCAGAAGATGTGGTTGGCCAAATTGATGTGGAAGAGTTATTTAATGATGATAATCCCTTGCATACTTGGGTTGAGACACGAGCAACTGTCGATGAGCCAGTTTTTGATCCTGATGATACAGAATGGGCAGAAGGCATACTAGATGGAGCTGTTGCTAGAGATCCAGAATTAAGAAGCTCGAAAAGGCAAAAAGAAAATTCACCTCCTCCTTCACATGAGTATCAGAGTCAGACTGAGCATGTGCCTTTATTTGCACCTGATACTGAGTTTGAGCCTGCTAGACACTCAGAATCAGATAGTAGGCCAGTCACTCCTAGAATGGTTGGGCCACCATCATTCTTGAAAAGGAGTACATCTACATTGGAGAGGACTAATCTGGCTGTCAAAGACGATCCTGCCATTGATGAGCTGAAGCAAATTTATGTGAGGCATACACCACGAGGAAAAGGAGTATTGAATCGATTGAACTTGCAAAAGGATCTAGAAAAAAAAGAAAGCCAGCAAAAACAGGCATCACAAAAGAAAAAATCAAGTAATGTTAAAAGAAAGTTAATTGTTGATTATGATCAAGATGATGATGATGATGGGACAGAGTCTCCTAGTGATGATGCTGGTGCAGCTGCAGGTGCTACTACCGGGGGCGGAGTGTATGCACCTTCTTTCTCCTTACATATTGACACAGGAAGAGGACAACATGAAAGTCAAGGAGATTATGATTCACAAAGCCAGCATGGACAGCAGTCAGGTTATGGAGGTGGCCAACAAGAAGCAGGCATGTATAGCTGGGGAGATCAAGTAGAGTATGAAGGCTTTCAATTCCATCCACCGATTCCACCCAGTAGCAGTTATGGGTCAGGGTCTTCTTCTTATCCTCATGCTACTTCTTTACACCATGATTCTGGCATTTCATCAAGTCAACAACCATATACTCCAAGAGGGATTCAAAGAGGGATGCACGACTTGGCTACATCATTGTTTAGTTATGGTGAATATAGGGAACATATGCAACCTTATTATGGATACCAACAACAGCAACCAGATGATGAATCAGAAGGATCTACGGGTTATTATCCATATTAAGGGACTCACTTATGTTTTTCATAGGTAAGGATCGTTTGATTTCGTTCATATTTTGCATTGTTGTAAATATTTAGTACATTAACATAATATTTTTCATGTTTAATCTCTATGAAAATTGTCATTTTGTATGTGTTATGTGTACTTCTTTGTCTTAACCCATTTTTATCACACCCAACACATAGCTAATTAATTGTTTACATTTTTTCTGAATTTTTCTGATTTTTTCTGATTTTTTTCCTTTTTTTCTGATTTTTTTGGGCCCTTTTAAGCCCGTACCAGTCGTACCGGCCGGTACCGGTACCGGTACCGGTACTGCCATCCATGCGTCCAAGAACACATCCGACAGTTCCAGATCACTGATATCAGCGAGCTGCCGGCGCCATGGTTATGCTGGAGATGCCCATCCATGTAGTTGACTCATGCCTGATAGTTTAACCTGTTGTTCAGTCTCAGGCCCATGAGGGAGGATGACAACAACGACATGCCATTTGGCCAGTACCCTGCACAGGGTAGGCAGCGATAGATGTGAGAGAGTAGAGGTTGATGCCAACGTGGTTGGCCTCTATGTCAGAGATCTCCTCATTCTGGAAACTCCACAGCAAGAACACAGTTGGCCGGGTCCCCGATGGTAGAGCAGGTGAACAGGCCCATGTTGCGGAGGCAGTGGTGTCCTAGACGACAGGTGATGGCAAGAAGAGGAACGCAAGGCCATGGCTGGGATGGGTGACTCAGATGCCAATGATGGAGAAGAGGAAGTATGTGTAGAAAGGGAGGGTGCAGCGGGCAACAGAGGAGGAGGATAATGATCGGCAGGGCTGGGGAGCAACCGTGGACTTGTAGAGGGCATGATCAATGGAGAAATTAGAGGGGTTGGTGAGGAGGAGGGAGCGATGGCCCTTCTCAACGATGGCATCACCATAAAGGGTGAGGCTTGTGGTGCTGAACCCACTGAGGAAGTTGGCAGTAGCTGCAGGTACTGGAGGTGGAGGCAAAATGAGGAGGAAGATTGTGGGCAACTGGGCATATATAGTGGGCAGATCAAATGTGCCCCGGGCACATCTTACTTAAGTACATCCCACATTCCCACCTCTAAATGATTATTTTAAGCATGAAAGTGGGAATTTCTAAACTAAATAATCAAGAGAAAATATACTTTCGTTTGATTACAATTTTGCCTTTTTTCATTATACCCTCAAAATAACCCGTATGTCAAGACATAAGTAACCCTCACTATTACCCTTACTTTTCAATTGTTATAGATACCCCTTCACACACATCCAACCACCAATTGTCACATTAACTTCTTCTATCATAACTATCCTTCATATAACGCTCATTTGACATTCATGAGAGGTAAACTGGAAAAAATTAAGTGGGGTGCATTTAAATTAGATGTGATGTGTGTGTGTGTTGGTGTAGGCGCATGCGTGCACACATGCATGTGAGTGTTGTGTGCACGTGCGCGCATGTGTGCGTGATGGGGTTCTCTTCTTCTCATCTTTTCCTTTTGGGATTATATTCACAGACAAGGGAGGAGGCTTTGCACACAAAAAAAATTCTTATCTTTCCGTTTGTGAAGAAGTGAAGCTCATGAGTTTGTCATTGTATAGAGGCTTAAGGGAAAACTGCAAAATCAGGGAATCATCCTTCCTGCAGTGGTTTTGAATGGAATTCTTCATAGAAGCATACTCACCATTTAAGGATTAACCTGAAGGTTTACCGTTTGGTCATAGACTCAGATTATTCTTTGGAGCATGTTTTTGTCTTCATGGAGTGTATGATACATTGGGGATAACTAGAAATCTGGTATATATTCTGCATGTGTTTGTCTTAAGCTTGAAAACTCGAACTGGTAGTTAACCTTCAAACTTAGAAGGTCTGATGGGATATAGATGATGCTTTCCTATGAGGATTAAGATTGGTAATTGGATATATAATCGTGTGATGTTGAGTTGTGAGACTGCTGGGGAAAACAAATACTCTTAATATGCGCTCTTGATATCTTTTTGGAACAAAACAATATGACAGGCTTCCTGTTATCCATGTATTATGGTTCACCACAATAGAGAATTGGTCACAAGTGCTGTTAAACAATTTTTTTTTTTGAAGGTGATCATAGGTCACATTTCATTGAGGTTACACTTTGACCAAAGTCAATACAAAACACTAACTCAGTCTATGGAGAAGAATTATCCAGAGGATAATAAGGTTAAATTACAGAAAAAGCTTTTTGAACTTCAAAACAGCAAGGAGCAGAGAAGAATCTTCCATGTTATACAGGAGCCCAGCAACTTTCGCCTGGTTATAAGTCCACATGACAGCTCTAGCCAAGATGTGATCTATCCGGTTGAATGTTTGACTGAAAATTCTAGAATTTCTTTCAAACCAGATGGACCAAAGCATGGCTGGAAAGAGTATAGACCAGATCTTGTGCTCGGATGGAATTGGACAAATCCCATTCCACTCTTGGAGAAGGCTTGGTAAATCCTGGTAGTCCATCCATTAAAAAGAGAGTAATAGTCCAATGGATTTCCATAAAACATCAATGACCCCACAATGCATAAACAGATGCTCAGCAATCTCCTTCAGGATTCCACAAGAAACACAATTATAAATTTTGACATGGAGAATGAATTTCAATCTACCCAGTGCCATCTTCCAAAGGAAGACCTAATTTTGATAGGAAGAAGGGTACACCATACAAACTAATGCCAATGGACTCTCAATCCTCTGTCACTAAGTATTTTGGTAAGAGCATTGATAGAAAATATTCCTTTACAATTCCCAGCCCAATATCAAGAGTCCTTCTGCAGATTAGTGAGTAAAAACTGATGTACATAGCTGAGAACAAGCAAACGTTGATCCATTTCAATGCCTATAGGCTCCCCTTTAAGACTGATATTCCAGTGACTGCTATCCTCTGGTGAATAGATGAAATTAATTGTCTTTCCTTTATCCTCTGCAATACTATATATGTGCTAAAATTTGACTGCAAGTGGATTGTCCGTGCACCATCTGTCCTCCCAAAATCTGATCCAGTTCCCATCTCCTACAGTGAAAATGGTCACTGTATTGACAAGATCTACAAGCTTGTTGATGTTCCTCCATATGGGTGATATTGATGATTGAGAAGATGGCTAAATAGTCCATTTGGATGCTTGTGGATAGTATTTATTTATGATAATGTTGACTCAAAGAGCATTGTCATTTTCACCCATTCTCCAAAGCCACTTAGCAAGCAAGGCTATATTGAAGACCCTAATGCTGGTCAGGCCGACACCTCCCTATGCTTTGCTAGTACAGACTCTATCCCAAGCATGGTTGGCAGTACCGGCCGATATGGGTACGTACCGGTATCAGCCGGTACCGGTACCCTTGATTTAAAGGGTATCGGCCGGTACCGGGCCGATACTGGACCGGTACCGGCCGGTACGTACCGGTGCCAGTACCCACCGATACCGGTACTGCCATCCTTGATCCCAAGCAACAAGATGAAGACCTCTATTCTCCCTTCTCCCTCCTCCCCAAAAAAAGGAACTCCTTATGCTTTCAATAATTCTTTCCACTGTTTTAGGAATTGAGAGAATGGAGAGATGATGAGTGCTCAAGAAAGATAGGACAGTTTTGGAAAGGATCCATTTACCTCTAGCAAATAGAAACTTTGCTTTCCAACCTTCAAATGCTTGTGCAAACTTTTTGATTAGAGGGTCCCATTCCCTAACTTTGCTGCTAACATTTTAAAGTGGGAGGCCAAGATACCTGATGGGAAATTGGGATTGTTTACATTCCAATTCAGCAGTAGTCTGTTTGCATATGTCTGTCCCAGTGTTGATGCCAACAATTTCAGATTTGTCAAAGTTAATAGTTAATCCGATGACAGCCTCAACCAACAACAGGATTTTCTTGATATTTGTAAGCTTAGTCTCTTCAGTGGATGAGAAAATCAATGTATCATTTGCAAATTGAAGATGGGATAACTAAATACCATTTCTGCTTGTAAGGAAACTATCAACCAACCCTTTTGAAGCAGCTTGATCACAAAGTGAGCTTAGAACCTGGTTGACGATGATGAAGATGAGAGGAGAGATAGGGTCTCCCTATCTTAAACCTCTAGAACTAGTAAAGTAACCACTAGATTCCCCATTGATTAGAATAGAAAACCTAGCAGAGGAAACACAACTCATAACCCAACTGATCCACCTTTGTTTGAAACCCATAAGCAGGAATACTTTTTCAATGTAGCTCCAACTTAGGCTTTCTCAAAATCTAATTTAAAGACAACTTCTTGTTTCTTAGATCATTTCTGTGAATGAATAGCTTCATAGACTACTAGGAAGTTATCTAGTATGTACCTTCCTTTCAAGAAAGCGGATTGATTGATGCTAATGACATTTTGCAAAGCCTTCTTCAGCCAGTTTGCCATGATCTTAGTGATGATTTTGTAGCAACCATTTAACAGACTAATAGGTCTAAAATCAGCAGGCTTCTCAGCACACTCATTCTTTAATATAAGAACTATAAAGGTAGAATTGAAGCATTTGATAGATTGCAGTCTGTGCTGAAATTCATTCAATGCATTCATTAAATCTTCCTTAATGACTTCCCAAAAAAATTGATAGAATCCCATTGAAAAACCATCGGGCCCTGGGGATTTGTTGGCATTCATGTTGAAACAGCTTCCTTGACCTCTTCTTTAAGAAATTCAGTACATAAAGCTTCAGCTTGTGTATTGTCTATTTTCGGTAGAATACCCTCGATCATATTAGGTCTCCAATGCTCATTTTCTGTGAAAATTTCTTGAAAATAGGAAATGATTTTTAATACCAAATTATGATTCAATAATATGATCTTCAATTTTAATATGTTCTATCTTGAGAGATTTCTTCTTAACTCCTACAACTGCATGAAAGAATCTAATGGTATTATCCCCTTCTTTAATCCAAAGTTCCTTAGCTCTTTGTCTCCATTTGATTTCTTCAAGACGAAGCCAATCATTAAATTCAGCCTTGAGGGAACCTAGTTCAAAGAATTCTTCGGAAGACAGATTTTGTCAATCTACCTTAGCTTCAAGAACTTCCAATTTGCTCATAAACAACCTCCTAGTAGCAGCTTTAGCTTCCAGGATCTGATAGCTCCACGATTTTAAGCAATTTCTAAACCCTTTGAGTTTAATAGAGAAAGTCTTACAAGCAGAATTATATGTAGGGCCCTCCTTCCACCAATTAGTGACCAATTCTTTAAACCCCTCTTGAGGCTGCCAGACTAGTTCATATCTAAAGATCATGTGCTTGCTCTTGCCATCCATAGGTTTCAAGAGTAAAGGGATGTGATATAAAATAGTTTTGTTGAGCCCTAAGATGGATGAGAGTGGAAAGTGTTTGATCCATTGTGTGGAAACCAGAACTCTGTCAATCCTTGACTAAATATTAAAATACTACAAATTAGACATCTTTGACCAGGTAAATTTCCTGTTAGGAAACTCCAAGTCTATCAAGCCACTATCATTAATCCAGCAATTAAACTTTTCCATATCAGCAGACCACTTCTGATTGCCAGATCTCTCCCAAGGAAACCTCACCACATTAAAGTCACCAGGTATGCACCAATTGTCCGTAAATAAATTTGCCAGTTTGTGTAGTTCTTGCAAGAAATTATCCCTATCATGATCTTTGTTAGGTCCATAAACAGAGGTAAGAACCCATTTCCTGTTGTTGTTGATTGTTGAGAAGCATACTGACAGACTAAACAATCCTCTATCACATAAAAAGCCATGAAATTTTTTACCGTTCCACATGATAATCTGTCCCCAACTATTTCCCACTGCAGGTAGGAAAACCCATTCAGAGAGTGAAGATCCACTAATCCTAGAGATGCACTGAGCTTCCACATTTTCCATTTTGGTTTCTTGAAGACACAAGCAATCAATTTTATAACTATATATGCAATCTCTCACTGCCCTTGTTTAGAATCCGCATTCAATTCTCTGATGTTCCATGAATAAATGTTCATTTCAAAAACATATTCTTCCCTCCCATCTTTTTATCTCTTAAACCATCACGTAATTCATTGTTTTGGACGTAAGAGATTTCCCTCTTGCCAATTTTCTTCCCTCCTTTATTTCCTTTGACTTTGGATGAATTGTGCAATGCATCAGCTCTTCTCAGCTTCTTAATGAAGCTAATAACCACCTCCTCCCTTCCCAGAAAGGATACTCCGATCCTTTCCCCAAACTGGATAATATCCTCAGTCCACGGCTTCTCAACAGATAACGGTTCGGAAGGTGGAAAAAAAGGAACAATGGCTCTTGAGTTACCTACCTCATCAGTAAGATTGTTCAGTGATAAACTACCCCGGTTCAGCCTAGTAGGAAGAGAAGAACCATTCGGCTCAGTAGTATCAAGCTCTGAGAAGGTGATGATGGCATCACTCAGCAACACCACTGAAGAGCATGCTGAGAGGAAAGCGGCTTCAGGCGATGTCTCAATATGACCAGTGGTCTGTGAAGATGGAAGGAAATATGTTATATCGGGGAGGGAGACCTCAACAGATTTAATCGGGCTTTTGGTACGTGTTGCAGAACTATCCCGTTCCAGTGAAAGGAGGGGGGCTATCGAGTACAGTCGGGCGAAGACTAAAGACCCATTGGTAATAAGTCAGACCCAAACCCCAGATCCACATACCCGATTGACTTACCCGCTACTGGCCGTTCGAATGGACCCGAAGGGAATGAGACCGGCGCCCGATATTGTATATCTTCCATACCCGTTACGTGAACTCCTGAACCGTTGGGCTCCTTGAACAAATCAGATGCCCCATAAAGAATTCCGGGAAATGCGCTGCTCAGAATAAAGGTGGCTCTTCCCCTACACCACCGAGGCATCGAAGGCCGCACAATCACCATTAAAGCTCCCCTGATTCTTGAGAGCAACACCCTTTTTCAGAATTCCCATCATAAACTGCAGCCGAAAGAGGAGCAAGCCTCAAGGATTTTATAGGAGCCGGCCGTTCATCTACCTAACTCACTTTGATGTCAGGTGCCCGAGTCTGACTCAACACCCATCTCAGGAAAGGCTTACTGGTTTTCTTCAACAGAGATGGAGCCTCCACTGGAACCCCTGTTTTAGTGACAATTTGAACAGGGGAACGGGTCTGTCTGTAAGACTTGTAAGCAGAAGCAACTTCTGCCCAAGTCCAGTCTTTCAGAGCAGGCCATTGAGGCTCCTCTCTGCGGGGTAGGGAGGAAGAAGAAGGCAGCTCAAGTGAAATGGAAATCCAGAACCAACAGCTACCCAGCTTAATTTTCAAAGAGGCTGGAATGCAATCCAGGGAATCAACCTCCACTAGAAGCCTAGCATACAAAAGCTTCTCCGAACAAAGTGACCTTTCGTCAATCTTTCGGAGGCTGCCGAAAGCTTCAACTAGCGCATGGAATGTGGAACATTCCAAATGTGAAGCGGCAAACCTTTCACCCAAGACCATACAAGGTGCCCATCTGCAACTGGCTTCGTTCCCTTCTCAACCTTCCACTGTGAGAAGTTGAAAGAGAACCCCTAAAGGATACTTGTTGTACAGAGAGAGCAGCATTCTTCCAACCTTGCATCATGGAATGGACGATGAATTCCTTCCCAACAATTTTGCAGATTCTCCAATGGTAATCCTCTGGCCATGCATGGGACAGAGCATCCCAGATCAATATCACAGGGGAAGACACTGGATCCTCCGAAGAACACTCAAGGGAGTGGAAAGAGACCACCAGCCCTTCTTGCATGAGGTCTTGGGCACTACAAACCTCATAAGACCAGGGAATATCAACTGTATGAGCAGGTTCAATGTCGGATAGCAGCTTCTTCTTGGACGAGTTGCTCTTGTGACCCTGCTGCCCACAGGTGATACATTTCACCTTGTTAAGGCAATCCCTTTCCCAGTGTCCTCGCTGGAGACATTTAATGCAAACATCCTTACCCACCGGAAGGCAAGGACTATGCAGACGAGCCTTCGAGGGAGCTCTCTCTCTCTCTCCTACCCACTGTCTACCAACCTTCCCCTTCATCCAGAGAGGGGGGGAGCAGGTCGCAGGTCTTCCCCATGGGAAGGAGTGTCCATTGTCTGCTAAAGAATTTGGCATATGGTCATGAAAAAAAATTCCGTTAAAATCAATTTATATCATATTGTATGATTATAACATTTTCTCCCAAGAATAGTATTTGACATGTAAGAAATAAAATCACTGAAACCATAAGTGTTGAGACTAATTTGAGAACGGATCTTTGGATTTATAAACGGGTGTATGATCTGTGTGTGAGGTTTGATAGAGGATGTCAGGTCTCAGGCTGCCCTTTTTCTGGGGGACTAGAGTCCTACACCCTGGCTCTACTGATTGTAGGATAGAGAACGGAAGCTCTTCTTATGTGCACACATGACCAGGTTCAGGATAACAGAAAGCTGCAAACCGTGTGGCCTAGTTAGTACGGCTAACCACCACTCCTTCTAGGACATTGGTACCCTGTTAGGAGGTTAGGTGGAGGCTTGCTTAAATTAGTCTGAAAAATACTTGACCCAAGACTACTGTAACTATTATTGGGTTGCTGTGCTGGGTGCACATTAATAACCGTGCTGTTTTAAGTTATAGTCATTTCTGCATCTTTGTCTTTGATTAGAGGGCCGAGGCACTACATTTGTTCTTGTGGACAGTCTAGGTTGGTGTAGATTCATTTATATGGATGAGCTATTCTTGTTCTGTCATATAAGTTATCACCTTGAAAGTTTCGTTTTTTTTGTTGTAGTTCTTGCATTTTCTGGTCTACTACACATTTTTCTTTAGTTGCATAGTTCTATTTCTATTTATAGGACCAAAGTGCTTGATTATTTCTTTCAGCTATTTTCTTTTATGACAGATTGGTATGTGCACTCTACAAGGGTTTTTGCTGGTCTTCTTACTTGGGAGGTGGTAGGTGAAGGAGTTCGACCTAGTTTCTGGGCTCAAAATATGAGTAAAACCATCAGAGCAGTGTGACCAGGTTGTAAGTTTATGGTACGTAGTCCTATATTCTTTATTTCTTTTTTTTATATGACCCATGTAACACCGAAACCATACTATGTGAATAATAAAGTTGATCAAGGTTTCACTTCTGTTCCTCATTTCAAATAAAAATAGAGATGTGTTTGTGTTATCCTGGGTTATGCTTCCATTGCATAATTTTCTTGTTTTCTTGATGTCCCTCGTTAAATGCTCTTCCAAGTTAAGACTTAACTGGTTGCCAAACCAACTGAGATTTGTTGGCGACACTCCCAATCTAGTCCAGATGCTGGAGAGGGCATAATTGAGAATTTGGGACGTTATAAATGAGAGCTTGAGAGAGCAAAAGGAATTTGAAAGAGAAAGCTGGAGAGAAAGAGAGATAGGAGTTAGGACGACTTGAAATGGGGGTGGGAATGGCCAAAAGGGGCTATTTATAGCCCTAAGCCATCCCCAACCACAACTAGCTGTTGGAGGCCATCTAGTTGGTCTCTAAAAGTTAGTTCAAACTAGTCATTGGACAACAATGGGCAGGGCTGGTTAGATGGGCCGGATTGGCCAATCCGGGGCTGATCCTTACCCAAATCAGCCAATCTGGTCGATCCCATCTGATCTAGGCCAGTATTAGCTGGAGTGGATCAGAGATTGGACTTGTTCAACCAAAGACCAATTGGAATGGCCAATCTGATCGAATCCATGACAATTCAACTCACCATGGCTGAAACATCAGGTAGCCTGATAAAGGAAGACAGTAAATTCTGGTGATTAACTTCAGGGTAAGACAAATGTAGAATGTTCAAAAGCAAAAGCAAGGCACCAGAAAGAACATTTTACACCATCATGTGGAAGGGATGGTAGAGCCCAAGAGACTTCCTTCTTTTGTGATCCATTGAATTAGACTACTGTGGGAAACATGAAGGGGAACACCCTTACGCTAGTTGTTTTATTTATTTTCTTTTATTTTGTTATTTTGACAGATTTCAGAACTCAAAGCGAGTCTCCATGGAACCGAAATTTTGGATCAAGCATGTGGATCCAAAAGTTTGACCGCTTCCCATTGACCTCGGTCACTATTAATTACATCAATCCTATGATCAAATACCCTAATTTAACTACCTTTTTTTTTTGAACAAATTGTGGTATGTACCACCAATTTTATTAATCAAAGAGAGGTAGTACATCCAAGCATGGAAGGTAGGAGAGATTCCTGACCTTTCAAAAATAACTACTACAATATCTCAAATGAAATTGAAAAACAAACACCTTACAAAGCATGGAAAAACCTCGACCAATCATCAACTGCAATACGAACAACGAATCTGCCCCAATGATATAGAAGATCTGCAGCTTGAAGACAAATATTCTCCACATAGATTTTGCTTCCCCTGAAGATCTTGTCATTTCTATGCCTCCAAATACTCCAACATATTACTAGTGGAACCAGAAGTAACATTTTTCCCTGAAAACAAGAACCTCTCTGCTGCCAATAGTTCTTGAAACATGTGGCCATTTCCTCTAAATTCTGAAAAATTATGGAAATATTCATGATGGTAGCTATGATTCTCCACACGTATTTACTGATGGAGCATTGTATGAAAAGATGATCCACAGTTTCCTCAAAATTTCCACAGAGAGAGCGGAGAACATCTGAATCATGGGCCCATCTACTGCAAAAAACTGTAGTGACAATCCTTCGTTGAAAAAGTAACCACATAAAAGCCCTTACTTTAACAGGTCCCTTATTCTTCCAAACTTCAGAATACCAATCGTATGATGGCAGATTACTTCCAATCACTTCATAAAGAGACTTATTCCTACCCCATACAAAAGTTTACTCTTATTCCTACCCCATACAAAAGAATCCTTCTGATTAGGAATAGGCTCCACCTCAGCCAACAGTTTGTGAATTTGCAAATAATCTTCAAATTCAGAATCTTTGAGATTCCTCTTGATATTAACCATCCATTGGAACTGTCCACCTGCTAAAGAATAAGAATCTTTCACTGAAACCCATTTATCCATAGCTAGATTGAAAATTGATAAGAATTTACTCTTCAGATCATTATCTCCCACGGTCCTACCCATTCATCTAACTAGAAACTGGTGCTTTCCCCATTGGTGGACAACCCCCTGAGGACCCATTGAATGGCTTTCAAAATCCCCTTCCATATTGGTAACATGAAAGTTTGATTTTCTAGCTTTAAATAGAATTTACTTGTTCCGTGATAATGCTTCGCCCTCAAAATTCTTTTCCAAATCAAATCACCTTGCAAAAGAATCTCAAAGATCAGTTTAACCATCTAAACTCTTCCCTGCAGCATACAGGTCAGTTTAACTGTAATTGAGTGTTCTCACCGATCCAATAATCTACCTCCCCATTTGTGTGCATTCCAAACTAACAAAATGCCTCCCCAGCTACCTTCACTCTTCTAAACACAAAATCAGCTTGAGAAAAACCAGTGAGACCCTGAACCATAGTTTGATCAAAGGAACTCATTTTAGTCTCAATCAGACAGATAATCTCCACATTACACCTCTTGATCAACTCTTGACTGCTAGCTACTTCCTCTTTGCATTAAGCCCTCACACATTCCACGCTGCAAACTTCATGAATTCCTGCTAGATGGCCTGCCCTGCCTTTTCTGTAAAACTGTTTCGCCTGCAACACTATCCCCAGAATGTTCTAATAGGCTCTTCAATTCTCGATTGCGTTAAGGCTTGGATTCCTTCAATGGTGACCTTCTGAACAATCTCTCTATGACCTTCGATATTGACCCACCTTATTTTGAATTTCTATACCCAAAAAACCTGCCTTTTCTTGAAGCTGCGAGTCGGACCACTCGTCCAAAATAGAAGTTTCTTTCCCCTTATCGCACTGCACCTCCTTACTTTTACATGCATGTGATTGCCAATTTGTCATTGGATTCGATGCTTTTTGCATAGCAGAAGATCACTGAGGCGGCGGGGAATCAGGGGGAATATTCTCGATATTAAATGGCGTACCCGACATTTTCAATGCCCCTGGAGAAAGCACCAAAATGACCGCTACCACCAACCGAGCACATCGATCATTGAAGGAAGCTGATGGGGGACGATGCAGAATCTCCTGCTTCCGCTAACTGAGCACCTCCAGGTTGTGCGCCAGCATCACCCTCCTTCCCACTCGAACTCACAGGATCAAAAGGTTTTGACAACTCTGAGGACCTCGCCGCCATTACCGGGGCGCTTCCACCACCTGTAAACCCTAACCCCTCTCCTCCTGCCCTTCTCCAGCTCGCTGCGAACCACACCCACAAGCTTCTCCGCATATATATATCAATGGCCTCCTGCCACCACCAGGACACATCATTTACGGGAATGCCCTTATTAAAAGAAGCCCATTGGTTACAATCGTCCTTCTCCATGTCATTAGTCGACTGGATAGGACACCGGTTATAACAAACCAGTTCAGCCAGATCAAGAGAGTTAACATTCGAGTCGACCCTCTGATCTGCTACCGAGTCAGCCTGATTGACACGGACTAACTCGTTCATCTTCTTCCTCTGTCCAAGGAATTTGGATGCCCTAGCCGCCTTATATTCCTTATACGCCAATACGACCTCACTGTAGGTCCATTGCCTATCTTGATGGATAATCTGCTCAGATGTTTCCATCTCCTCCCTGTCCAAAACACATCATTTCCCCACAATAATTTCACCCCCTCCGGAACAACAGACTCATGTTCAATTGCCAGAAGCACCCGAATAGACTGCAAAGAATTCCACGACAAAGAGAGTTTATCTACCATCTTGATCCTTCCAAAGGCTGAAGTTACCATCCTAAAAACTTCAATATCCCACAGATGCCATAGAATCCCTGACAACCTGAACCATTTATGCTGGAGAGAGCCGAGTTTGTGGGTTCCTTCTGCCGTCAACCATGGCTTCCAACAAATAACTTTATCCTGCCACTCTAGCGACTTTAAGTCTAACACAGCTTTGAAAACACTAGCAGGAGGAGCAATAATAAATAACTGATGCTCATCAACCTTACAAATCTTCCAAAACTGAACTTTCGGCCATCTCTTTTGCAGGACACCTAAGACATCATCTTGATACAGAATGCTCAAAGAAGAGGCCAAGCTTGAAGTGCACATATTCCAGTTTGAACTGTAGAACCTCCACCCAACTGCCTTATATTATCCTTCCTGCTCAGAATAAGCAGTCTTGGCCACCTCTTCGGGTTTCTCCTGCTTATCAAGAGAAGGCTTAACACGATTTGTAGTAGAATAATCTTGCCGCCTCCATGACTGAGAAGCACAACAAAAAAAGCTTTGATGACCAATGCCCCAACACTTCCAACAAACCAGGGCATTACGGCAAACATCAACATGATGATCCTTTGCCAGACATCTGAAACATCTCCCCTCAGACTTACGACTGCTCCTTGTAGCCACACCTCCCCCCAGCCTTCTTAAAGAACTGATGCTCATACCCTCCTCCCACCCCATATCTGCTCTCCCTGCATGCACTCGGTGGACTAACCCTCCTTCGATACTGCATCGCTCCAATCTGCCTCCACCTTCGCTCCACTCCGCTCCACCTCTGCCTCCGCCTTCGCTCCACTCCGCTCCACCTCTGCCTCCGCCTCCACCCTACTTCGCTCTGCTCATCCCACTCCCGATGGGGCGATCAAGAAGACTAAGAATGTGAGCCCTTAAGCTCTCATAATCTCTAATTTAACTACCATTAATGATAACCTAAATGTAACCATCTAAAGTTTGCAAATAAACTATAATTCGAGCCCTCCGTAGTCCATATTGAACCTCAAAGGGTATGGGGATGTTTTTGAGGGGTTTGGCGTGAGTTTTGGACATCTTAGGGTAGGAGGGTATTTTGGTAATTTGCCTAGATATGAAAGACTAGGGTGTTTAGTTGTTTCTAGATTTGGGAAGTATTTCAATAAATTAGGGAGGTTTTGAAATCCTAGAGCAGGTTTCTATACCATTTAAGGGTTTTCTTAAGTTCAAAGAGTGTTTAGGTCTAGACTAGATTGGGAGTGTTACTAATTGATCTAAGAGGAACCCACCTAAGACACATTAAAGTTCATTAAGGAACTGTTTAACATCTGGAACCCAACTAGGTGTAGGTATGCCTACTTAGGCTCCGTTAAGGGGTCCAAAATAATTAATGAATATGAAAGACCCAACAAGGATCCACAAACAAGTAATACTTCAATATTATACACAAATGAAGATCAAACTAGTGCAAATGTAATGACTTCATTATCAATATCCTTGATTACAAAAACTGTCAAGAAATCCTCAGGAACACAAAGAATGTGTTAGAAGTTTGGGGTCTTGAATGTTACAAATAAACAAAAACTAAGATGAGAGAAAAGGATTAAACCCTTGATTCCTCTTAGTCACGTTCTTGAAGTCCTCAAAGCAATGGCCTGGAAAAAGTCTTTCTTCTGCAGCCCCCACTGGGGGGTTAATATAGGTGTTGGAATGGGGCTGGTAGGGGGGTAGAATGGGACCAGGAGGGGTCCAAGGGAACCCCTACTGGATCCATTTTTTCCCTTAATCTTTGTTCTTGCAATTTTCTTCTTTTAAAAAATGCACGGGATTGACCATACATTTCCCACATTTTACAGTGGGTATGCCATGTACATTGATAGCTCCCAAGTTAATTTGTTTTGTACCTCTACCCAATTGGAGGAAGTGGAATATCTCGATAGGTTGGTTCTGAACTAAAACACTGACTATCTGGTTACTTGACCAAGTAGTCCTTGCCACACGGAGAAGATTCTTCTTTCCGCATGACTGACGCCTAAAAGAAATTGATTCTTTTTTTTTCTTCTTCTCTTCATCAACAAAGCAGAATAAATGAACCTATTTTTTCCACGATATTTTCACCTCTGACAAACATCTAGTAACGAAATTGATATTTGAACTAAAACTTGCTAGGGCATGAAGATAATTGCTAAATCAACGATGTCCAAGGATGATGTTGAGATAAATGTATCAATATGACACATGGGAAAGAAATATATAACTTGTATTGGAAACATAATCATGAGCGAGCACAGCTGGGAAAATTACCAGAAAGACAATAGTAGAAGGAAGGATGCAAGAAATAATATTTGAGGACAAGCTGCAAAATAAAATATTACCATCAGAATGTGAGAGGAAATCAATTATTTTGATGCACGTACTGGAATAGAAGGGGGTCATAGAACTAGAATTATTTACCCATGAGGATAAATTCACAGCCATGAGACCACCACAACCATCCTTTACAAGTAGCTAAGAGAGTGGATGTAAAATATATTAAGTAACCTGAAGACAAAGATAGCAAGATAATTATAAATGGTTAGGGACGTCAACATTTATTGCAGTAAACTAGCCTTCCTACACAAGGAACCAGTTGCAATAGGCACTGTTATTGCTCATCTAATATCTCTCTTCCAAGAAAACATTAACAAGCAATTTCTTTAGCAAAAGCTCAGAAAAAGATGTTTCAGAAAATGGAGCATTTTTTATTAGTTGTGGATTGCGCAATAGCCATATTGAGGAGTTTTTTTAGTAGTAGTTGTTGTTGTTGTTGTTCTTCTTCTTCTTCTTATGGATTGCACAACTAACTTACTAAGAATAAACAGCAGTAGTAGTAGTACAATCCAGTAGGAACAGGAGAGGTTCCTCTCCCTCAGCAAACAAAATCAGCCAATGCTGTAACCACGTGGAAACTTGAGCTCTGCTGCCATCTCATGAAATGCAAAGATCTAAACAACATGACTTCTTCTGTCAAGGACCTGCATAGCATACAGATACCTTTTCGAACCTCATTGCTGTGAGGATTTCATTTACCTTCAGTATTTTTGTGCAGGATGGGATGGTAACTTTTGGACAGAACCTTAGACCTTCTGGGAACCCTTGGATCCTTCTATCTCGGGATGAGTGGCATAGAGTGGCCTCTAAAACTTGGCTGGCCAAGGAGGAGATCACTGTTGGCTAGCTGTTTGTTCCGGGGATCTGCACCTAGCTACCTCTCCTATCGGATTATTATTCCTGGTTTGTTTTATATTATTTGGAGAAACATAAGTCGATTTTATCTGATGTAGCCGAAGCTATCACTATAGGATTCCGAGATTATAATCCGAGATAGTAACCAGAAGACCGAGAAGAGCCGACAGGGATCCAGACCGAGACGTAAGTAGAGTACGGGACCGGAGCTCCGAAGCCGAGAATGAGGCCGAGACTCCGCTTGCCGAGGGGAATCCGGAAGAAGGGGTCGATGAAGAACTAGGCCAAGCCCCGGGAAGAAGAGAACGGTGGCCGAAGCCGACCCGGACAAAGAGGTCGGCGAAGATTCGAACCAAGGCCCCTGCAAGAAAGAAGAACCAGTCAGGGAGGGTCCCGGGTTTCGACCCAAGAGAACCTCCCTCCGATGGTTAAGTTAGCTTCTGAAGAAGATTCAATTCAGAAGGAAGGAAGGAAGAAGCTTAAGTGCTTTTTTTTTTGTGTCCCCTTTGTAATAAATAGCCTACTATTTATAACGGAGGATTGGGGGTTACCTGGTTGTTGCCGCCGATATAGGACTATGTTTTAGGTTGCTAATAAACCGCCATAGTGCCTAGTAATCCGCCGGAATGGGCCGGATACGGCTACTGGGCCGAATGCCACTGTTGGGCCGAATGCCGCTGTTGGGCCGAAGGCCGCTGTTGGGCCGAGGGCTGCTATTGGGCCGCTGTTGGGCCAAGGGCTGCTATTGGGCCGCTGTTGGGCCGAGGGCCGCTATTGGGCCGAGTTGGATTATGCCCCATCATTATCTATTTTATTTCTTGGACTGTGAGAGCTTGAATTAACCCTTAGGGAATCTGGCACTTCGAATCAGTCGAAGATCCGAGTATACGACCTCTCTCCACTGACCTCGATACGTGTTAATTACGTCGAGCAACCGCTCAACAACCTTTGATTAACCGTCCGAAGGATGCCCTTTAAACCATCTATACTACCACGCAACATCTATGCAGGTGAAAGCAGTTTTTAAGTCCTAGGCCTCTACCAAGTCTTTAGAGTATTTGCATTCATTTCAGTGTTCTAGGGTATTTAGATTTGTTCTAAGGTATTAGAGCGAACTCCTAAGTGCTAGGATTCATTTTAAGTGTTTTGGGATTGATTCCCAGTTGTTTAGGATTAATTCCAAGCGTTTTAGACCCGTAGGAGTATCTCTGTAATTATGTTAAATTAGGGTTATTGTGGTCATTTTAGGTTTGTGGGGTAGGTTTTAATATTTAGAGAAGCTTGAAAACCCTAGGAGGTATTTTAAGACCAATTTAGACATATCTGGGTCAAAGGAGTATTTTGGTAATTTTATTCCAAATCGGGTTTCTAGACTTAAAGTCTATTTTTATATTTTTTATATGCTTTTCTGGATTTTTTTGTTATTTCCATCACATTAAGGGTATTTTGGTAATTTTACCCGTCTTATTAGAGTTTGAAGGATATTATGGGCATAGGGGAGGTTTAGATATTTTTTAAGATCTTTTTTGTGATGTTTACAGATTTTCACCATAAGGGAGGGGATTTTCATAATTTTGTTACGTTTTGGGGGTATTTTGGTCATTTCAGAAAATTTATAAATTTTTAGATTTGGTTTTCTGTTTTTACTGGTTTTTTACTGAACTTTACTGATTTTTATGTTAATTTTACTGATCTTTATTAATTAATTAGGTATGTAAACGATATTAAAGTCATTTTTGGATTTTATGTATTTTCATATTTAATTTTATAATTTTTACTGAGCTTTACAGATTTTCACTGAACTCTTCTGTTTTTTATACTTATTTTACTGATTTCTGTTAATTACCACAGATTTTATTAATTAATTAAGTGTGAGGGGTATTTAAGTCATTTTCAACTTATCGTTTTAGATGTTTATGTTTCATTATTAAAATTTGATTATTAATCTAGGTTTGGTTATGTGTAGAGGAGAGGCCAAGAGTGATTAGAGTGTTTAATTATATATTTATGTATTTTAATTAGTTATAAAACTAATTAATATATTAATTAATTATGTGTCTAAAAATATATTAACAAATGTTACTTAAGTAATAGATTCATGAACACACATACATATACATGCACAAAGACATTGATATTTCATTATTTCGGCATAGTTCCGCCTTATAAAAGGGCGATTTACAACAGAAATTCGACAGAGTTTCTCCCTAGGAAAACCTTAAGAATAAACAAGAAATAAAGCTTCATCCACGCGCACTTTGAACTTGTGCGAGAGGACCAAGTTCGGTCTTCAAAATGGCAGCACTTCCTCTGGAATTTTTGGGCGAAAGAGGCATGCAAGGTGCTGCGTTGGTTACCATTGGGCCCCTATTTATAGGCCATGAAGGCCATGCCCAGTGAGGGTACCTACCTCCAATTTTTCTGAGGTAGAGGGTGCCACCGGAATTCTCTTAGGAGGGAATAGAGATGAGAGAAGGGAGGACAGAGAGGGAGTGGGAGGGCCCGGTGGGGGTGGCCACCAGTTTGGAACCCCCACTGGTTGGGAACCAGTGGGGGGACCCCCCACCGGTTTTGGGCAACCGGTGGAGGGGTGCTTCCCTTCCTTTTCTCATTTTTTTTCTCTTTTTTCTCCATTGAAGCCTCATTAATTCCCCCTTCTCTTTTTCCATTTGTTCAAGTGTGAAAAGAGGTGGGTCTCCTTCCACTAATCATGGGGAATTAAATATAGAGTTAGTGGGAGCTCCACTAATCATGGGGAGCATATTCAAAGACCCTCATTAAATGGCCCAAACCCCCATTAATTCCCACCCTTTTTCTTCTCTCTTCCTTTCTTTTTTTTGAATTTTGAGTGGGGGGAGAGGGAGAGGACCCCCCCACCAATTCCTCCTTTGGAGGAAACCGGTGGGGGGTCCACCAACCAGTGGGGGGGCCCCCACCAGTCCCTCCTCTCTCTCTCTCTCCCCTTATTATTTAAACAAGGAAGAGAGAGAGAGAAGGACGACCACTCCCTCATTTTTTAGTTTTGGCTGCTGTCTTTTTCTTGTGGGTTTTTTCCTTGGTCTGAAGATTTTGGGCCCATTTTAGACTTTTATTGGGCCCACTTGGACTGTTTATTTGGGCCATCACTTGGACTTCATATCGCGCTGCCCCGAGCCTATTATTAGGCCCCCTTTCGAGCTGTTTTAGGCCTATATTTGGGGATTATTTGGGCTGTTTTTGGGCCTCTATTTCGCAGCCGTTTGGACCATTTTGCTGCAGCATTTCGGGTCTTTTATCGAGCCCACTTAGTGAATTTGTGAAGCCATTTCCGAGACAGTATATCAAAGGCTTCTGGAGCTGTTTTGGACAGCACATATGAGCCATTTTTGGGGATGTTTTGGACAACATATAGGAGCCACTTCGAGGCAATTTTCGTCAAGGTATATTCCGGCTCCTTGTCTTTTTCTATGCATGCATGTTCATAACACATGTTTGCATACATATAGACATAGGGGTATTTCTTATATCAACATGGGCCCTCATAGTATGAGCACATGTTTGCTTTCATATTAACACGAGCTCACATATGCGTGAGTATATGTTATATGTTGTTATTTACATTGCATGACTATATGCACATGCATAATTGGGAAATTTCATCATGCATAAAAAAATTTTGAGTCAACACCAGCCTTCTCAAGCTGATGTGCACTTCTTGCTAGAGTAGATAAGGAATGATATACTTCACTCTCTTATTGCTCTTACCCCCGGCTTGATTGCCTTATTTGGAAACCCAACACATCTGATGGGGTGTATATCGGTGTTGCCTCACACTCTGGGGAGGCCTTCACCTCTCCTTCTTCGAGATGAAACCCTGATGAGCTCTCACTTATATAGATAACATTGACAGCAAATGTCTGCTTGTTTTTCTGGTGAGGCTGGGGAGGACTTATCAAATATTTGCCCATTTCCACAGCATCTTCATGGACGAGCTTCTCTATCTCATCCTTGCAAACATAGCAGTCTTATATTACATGTCCTAAGATACAATGATATGGACAGTAATTTAGCTCATTAACCCTGCCTGCCTCAGCGGGCTTCTTGGCTTCTGGGAGCGACAAGAGCTTTACCTGCATACATGTTTCAAACAGTTTCTTGGTATGCTCTCGGGCAAAAGAATAAGGCTTCTTCATTCTTTCATTGAGGGAAGCGGCTGGCGCTCTCCCTTCTCCTCTTTAGTTGGTTGTTGATGCACTAGGGCCTTCTCTGCCACCATTCTTTTCTACAGCTGAGGTAAAATCAACTGCATTCACTTCTTTGGTAGGGGCTCCTCGCTCCCTCGGAGCTTTCCCCTTACTAGGAAGTATAGAGGGATGATCGGCGAAGAACATCTCGATCTCCGTCACAATATTATTGAGCTGGTCGAAATTTTTGACATTGGCTCCAATTAGCTTCTCATTTATCTCGAGTTTTAGGCCCCTTTTACATAACCTTACTGCGTCCTTATGGACCAGAGGATTATCGCATCTCATGCTGAGATTCCGCCACTTCTTGATATAGTCGACGGCGGTCTCATTCTTCCCTTATTTCAGCATCACCAATTCAATTATAGTGACCTTCCGCTCTGATACTTTGAAATGATCAAGGAATTTCTTCTACATTTCTTCCCAACTACCAATAGAGTTGGGCTTTAATTTGGCATACCATTGGAATGTCACCCCTGTCGGGGAAGTAGGGAAGAATCTCAAGTGATAGGCCTCTTCAGTAGCCAACTCTCCCAAGTCGCTCATATAATGAGCTATGTGCTCCTACGCCGAGCCTTCCCTATCGTATCTTGTGACTTTGGGGTGTTTCTTATGGTCTGGCGTGAGCTTCTTAAACATATGACGTACTAGGAATGGCACTTTGTACAAATCGAGTATGCTTATCCCTTCGGCTTGTTCGGCCATATTGGCCTCAACAATTTACTCGATGAGATACTTTTACGACGTCGTTGCATCGTCGACTGACGCATGTGATTGTTAAGTATTGTGATTGGGCTCCTCGACCCTATCTTCCTGAATTTCCTCAGGACTGAAATTGACCTCAACAGCATGAGGCCTTATTGCCACAGGAATGACCCTGGGCGGAGGCAAATTCTCCGGAAGGGCGGGGGCTACCCTTTGTTGCTCTTCCATCTTTTGTATCAGGCCATATAACAAGGCTTTTAATTGCTGATTTTCTTGCCTTATTTCCTCCATGGTCTGAGGTTGGGCTTGATCTTGCAGCTGTTGTGCGGCTCCGAGATCTTGGACATTGGTTGCACCTTCCTCGGCCCCCCTAACAGTATCGTTGATGTTGATTTGGGATGGCTTTGCCCCTTGGCCTACTTGGCCCAACGGGCACATAGCTTGCTCCATTTGACGGGTCACTGGCCCGCCCCTTTGCGTCAGTCCGACGACATCATTTGGCTCCTCTGGCTGAAAAGGTTGCCGATTTGTAGTATTAGAGGTATAGCACGTATATATCCGGATGCCATCTTCATCATGGTAGTCCTTTTCATCTTTTGGGTTGGCCGAACAAGGGCGCCCAACCTTTCAAAGACAGACGTTCACTTCTGGACAGGTTCTTGTGCCTTATAGGCACCTTTTCCTTTTTTGACCCTACTGAGAACGGGGCCGTGTTGCTGGATTGATTATTTGCCTCACTGGCTCTGTGGACTGATGAGGTTGTTGTTCTGCTAGCGTAGCACTAGCCTTTTGTATCTTGCGGGCTTCTTCCTTGGTCACCCACATCTTTTTAAGGCAGAGGCTTACTCCTCCTTGAAGTTATCCCTTGCTCAGGGCGTAGCATTACCCCCTGCTCGAGGCGTAGCATTGCTCCCTGCTCGAAGCATAGCATGCTGGGGCACGATTATTGGCTTCTAGCGGGCAGGGGCCTTTGGACTTCTCTTTTTTTTCTTGAAGGTTGCCACATCCTGGCACACCTTCGACAGGATCCCGAACCGGTTGCGGACCGGAACCGTTGGCTTGTGTCGAGTTTTGAGGATAATAGGCTCTCCGCCGTCCAGACGGATGTGCATATCCCCGACAAGTATTGTTTTTCTCGTCCTAGACAGGCTTGGTGGTGCATTCTTATGCCTTTGCCTCCAACTAGATAAGGAGGCAGGAGACATGCTGATTGTGTTGGTGGTAAAGTCCAGCTATTGTCGACCACCGGTGTTATTTTTATTGGCACGGGAAGTGCGCCTCTTCTCGGTCTTTCTTAGAGCGGACTCCGGAGCTGGGACGACTCCCAGGAAGTAAGGAGACCCCACAATTGCGGGGAAACCCCCAAAGCTGATCGGGGTGGTGAGAGACCCACATCTGGCGTGGGTTGCCACTATAATCGAGCCATAAGTCACTTTTGCAGCCATTGTTGCTCCTGCTCTTAACTGCACCTGCATAAGACATGATGAAGTTAGAAGTATGGGTATGGTAAGGGCATCACCGGAGGGAGATATGAAGGGAAAGAGAGGTCCCACCGAGCGTGCCATCTGTTTGTTCTGGGGACCTGCACCTAGCTCTCTCTCCTATCGGATTATTATTCCTAAGTTGTTTTATATTATTTGGAGAAATATAGGTCGGTTTTATCTATTTTATTTTTTGGACTATGAGAACTTGGAATTAACCCTCAGGGAATCCAAGACTTCGGATCAAGTGAAAATCCGAGTATATGACCTCTCTCCACTGACCTCAGATAGTGTTAATTACGTCGAGCAACCGCTCAATAACCTTTGATTAACCGTCCGAAGGATGCTCTTTAAACCATCTATACTACCACGCAACACGTATGCAGGTGAAAGCAATTTTTAAGTCCTTGGCCTCTACCAAGTCTTTAGAGTATTTAGACTCATTCCAATGTTCTAGGATATTTAGATTTGTTCTAAAGTACTAGAGCGAACTTCCAAGTGCTAAGATTCATTTTAAGTGTTTTGAGATTGATTCCCAGTTGTTTAGGATTAATTCCAAGCATTTCAGACCCGTAGGAGTGTTTCTGTAATTATGTTAAATTAGGGTTATTGTGGTCAATTTAGGTTTGTGGGGTAGGGTTTAGTATTTTAGGGAACCTTGAAAACCCTAGGAGGTATTTTAAGACCAATTTAGACATATTTGGGTCATAGGGGTATTTTGGTAATTTTATTCCAAATCGGGTTTCTAGACTTAAAGTCTATTTTTATATTTTTTATATATTTTTCTGGAATTTTTAGTTATTTTTGTCACATTAAGGATATTTGGTAATTTTACCCGTCTTATTAGGGTTTGGGGTATTATGGGCATAAGGGAGGTTTTGATATTTTTTAAGAGTTTTTTTTGTGATTTTTACAGATTTTTACCATAAGGGAGGGTATTTTTATACTTTTGTTAAGCTTTGGAGGTATTTTGGTCATTTCGGAAAATTTATATATTTTTAAATTTGGTTTTCTGTTTTTACTGGTTTTTTACTGAACTTTACTGAATTTTATGTTAATTTTACTGATCTTTATTAATTAATTAGGTATGTAAACGATATTAAAGTCATTTGTGGAGTTTATGTATTTTCAGATTTAATTTTATAATTTTTACTGAGCTTTACAGATTTTCACTGAACTCTTCTGTTTTTTATACTTATTTTACTGATTTCTGTTAATTACCACAGATTTTATTAATTAATTAAGTGTGAGGGGTATTTAAGTCATTTTTAACTTAAATATATCGTTTTAGATGTTTATGTTTCATTATTAAAATTTGATTATTAATCTAGATTTGGTTATGTGTAAGGGAGAGGCCAAGAGTGATTAGAGTATTTAATTATGTATTTATGTATTTTAATTAGTTATTAAACTAATTAATCAATTAATTAATTACGTGTGTAAAAATATATTAACATAATGTTACTTAAGTAATAGATTCATGAACACACATACATATACATGCACAAAGACATTGATATTTCATTATTTCGGCATAGTTTCGCCTTATAAAAGGGCAATTTACAACAAAAATTCGGGAGAATTTCCTCCTAGGAAAATCTTAAGAAAAACCCAGAACTAAAACCTCCTCCACGCGCACTTTGAACTTGTGCGAGAGTACCAAGTTCGGTCTTCAAAATGGCAGCACTTCCTCTAGGAATTTTTGGGCCAAACAGGCATGCAAGGTGTTGTGTTGGTTTCCTTTGGGCTTCCCTTGGGCCCCTATTTATAGGCCATGGAGACCATGCCCGGTGGGGGTACCCACCTCCAATTTTTCTGAGGTGGGGCTTAGGAGGGAATAGAGAGGAGAGAAGGGAGGACAGAGAGGGAGTGGGAGGGCCCGGTGGGGGTGGCCACTGGTTTGGAACCCCCACCGGTTGGGAACCGGTGGGGGGTCCCCCCACCGGTTTTAGGCAACCGTTGGGGGGGTGCTTCCCTTCCTTTTCTCATTTTTTTTCTTTTTTTTTCTCCATTGAAGCCTCATTAATTCCCCCTTCTCTTTTTCCATTTGTTCAAGTGTAAAAAGGGGTGGGTCTCCTTCCACTAATCATGGGGAATTAAATATAGAGTTAGTGGGAGCTCCACTAATCACGTGGGGGCATATTCAAAAACCCTCATTAAATGGCCCAAACCCCCATTAATTCCCACGCTTTTTCTTCTCTCTTCCTTTCTTTTTTTATGAATTTTGAGTGGGGGGTCCACCAACCGGTGGGGCCCCCCCACCAGTCCCTCCTCTCTCTCTCTCTCCCCTTATTATTTAAACAAGGAAGAGAGAGAGAGAAGGACGACCACTCCCTCATTTTTTAGTTTTGGCTGCTGTCTTTTTCTTGTGGGTTTTGTCCTTGGTCTGAAGATTTTGGGCCCATTTTGGACTTTTATTAGGCCCACTTAGACTGTTTATTTGGGCCATCACTTGGACTTCATATCGGGCTGCCCCGGGCCTGTTATTAGGCCTCCTTTCGAGCTGTTTTAGGTCTACATTTGAGGATTATTTGGGTTCTTTTTGGGCCTCTATTCGTTTAGACCATTTTGCTGCAGCATTTCGGATTTTTTATCGAGCCCACTTAGTGAATTTGTGAAGTCATTTCCAGGACAGTATATCAAAGGCTTCTGGGGCTGTTTTGGACAGCATATAGGAGCCACTTCGAGGCAATTTTCGCCAAGGTATATTCCGGCTCCTTTCCTTTTTCTATGCATGCATGTTCATAACACATGTTTGCATACATATAGACATACGGGCATTTCTTATATCAACATGGGCCTTCATAGCATGAGCACGTATTTGTTTTCATATTAACATACGCTCACATATGTGTGAGTATATGTTATATATTGTTATTTACATTGCATGACTATATGCACATGCATAATTGGGTAATTTCATCATGCATAAAAAAAAAATCGGGTCAACACTAGCCTTCTCAAGCTGATGTGCACTTCTTGCCAGAGCAGATCACAGATGATATACTTCACTCTCTTATTGCTCTTACCCCCAGCTTGATTGCCTTATTTGGAAACATATTTGGAAACCCAACACATCTGCTGCATTCTGCTTCTCACATGCCTGGAATGAAATCCAGCTCAAGAGGGTTGTGGATCATATTTCTCAGCAACTTTCGAATCATTTAATTCTGACGAGGACAACGTTGGCATGGAGGTGTGCATGTGTCTGCCAATATACAATGCTATTCAGTGCTTTAGCATCCATCTAAACTCTAATTGTAGCTGTCATCAGTCTCCTGCTGACACAGATAGCATTTATTTCTCAAGTGTGACTTGCCAACCTCACGATGGAACTTTTTTTGGGAATCAGCTTGGTGTGCAGGGTAATAACCATTCTATTCATAGCACATTCACATCATGTTAAGCATACACGAAGAATGATCTTATTTAATTTTGAGGTTTATATCATTTTCATTTGTGGATTTACCTGGTTGGCTACAAGCCACATGGCACAAATTAACTCCACAGGCCACAGATTATGTTACTAATAAGCCATTCACAGTTTGCTTTGAAGAAATCAGTTGTCAAAACCAATGTTTTGAAAATGTCTAGGCAGGCAGAGGCAGTAGAACCACCTGTTGCCTAGGCAGCTAGTCTGCGAGGTGGGCACCTCATTAATGAGGCAGTTATTTTGTTAGTTTTTAACATTTCGCACAAAATTTATGCACTATTTGGCCTGGTTAAACATATTTTCATTTCTAATGACATTTGAAAAAAAAAATTGTACATCAATCATAAATAAGGAATAGTTGCAACCTATTTTCACATAAGAGATAAAAAGATAATGCATAAGCAAAGATGAAGATCAAGAGTCACATTTGTTGTGGTATGAGTCTACTAGCAAATATTGTTGCATCTAAATAATTATGTCTGTAATGTTATATAAGAAATCCTATAACTACATACCAAGATTGAGAATTATAATTATTGTATACTAGATATGTGTTGATTAGGCTGATATATAAAATAAAATATTACCTTAAAGTGGAAAGTTAGAATATATACAATGTTAGAAAAGGGATGTAAATACCAGTCAATTTGATACTTTCCTATTTATAGGTGTAGAGTTAATGTTGCCTCTTTTTGTAATCATTATCTAACCGTGAATAATAATAAAAAAATGAAGCATGTCTGATATCTATGGAAAGATCTTAAAGTCTTTATTGTAAGTTTGCTAGTTATACCCAACGTCTATGGATACAACACATGCTATGTAATGCATTATCAAGGACATTTAGGTAATTTACATATTCACATGAGGGGGGAAAATCGATGAGTGAACTGTCAAGAAAAGTCTGAGGCAGAAACCTTCGTGGCGACCAACCCATCCGAGGCACCTAGGCAGGCCGCCTAATCATCTAGGCGGCTGCCTTTTAAAACAGTGGTCAAACCACACAAGGAATTTTGCCCCACCTAAGCATGGTCCCCAGATTCAAGCTTGGCACAAGTATTGTCTCTCTAAACTGATACTGAGGAAGAAACTGCCTCATGGTTTCACTCTCAACTGTCATGGGCTTTTAAGTCTTCTGCTGGTGCTGCAGGCGATGGTGATGTCATCTGGGATGGTCCTGGTGATGCTATCACATAGTCTCACCCTTACACAAATGCCTCAGTTGCCGAATGTGCTTGATGGATTACAAAGCTGTAAGACTTTTCAACTTCACATTCTCGAAGGAGCACATGGACTCTAAATAACGGTTTATCTCTTGAGTAGCAATATGCAGGAACCTGGGCTCTTTGGACATGGTGGGACATGGACTCTAAATAACGGTTTATCATTTAAAATCCCTTTTTTCAGATTATTCATGTCTATAGAGAAAGCAACTCGCTTGCTGATTTGCTTGTGAACTATGTTTGCTGTCATTGTAATCAGCTTTTTTTTTTTAGAAAAACGGTAAGATTATACCACCAGTTTTATTAAGATAAACAGAGGTAGTACAATCAAATGGTGAGGTGAGTTGCCTCAACCATCACAAACAAAAACTACCACATCAGAACACAAAAGAAAACAAACACAGAAATGCACTTGTATGAATTGGGAACATAACCTCTACAATTACTGAAGATATCTCTATGATCTCATTATGTAGAAGCATCTTCTGCACGACGCTTTCCTGTAGGATCCATCTTCAATTGTTGCATCTCTCCCCTGACTTTGCTAGTTTTTATTAGTCCGTCTTATCTTCTGGATTTCCAAATAACTTGCGTAGCTGTCCAGCTTGCCGTTGAACCACTTGTAGCCCCAAAGTAGATGCTTTTTGAACTAACTCCTCATTATTCCAACTGCTGAAGTTTGAATTTGAAATTTGAATTGAATTTGAATTCAAAATCCCGTGATTTTGGCTCTGATTATTATTAACCTTTTCCTTAATCCTCTGCAGTTTTAACACGGATTTTTCAGCATCTTGGACTCCTTCACTTTGAACACGAAAAGGACTTCCTGGATTTGCATCGGAAAATCCGCCAGAAATATGCAAGCCTTCCATTAAAAATAAATAATCCAAATCCTTCCTGTTACCCAGGATAGATTCCTGCACGTCAATAGGAGAAGCCGTATCTATCAACAAATCATAAGTTCCAAGATTCCTGGAAGCATGGGTGTCACTCGTTGAATTACCTGCTGGATTTGGAATCTCTGCGGATGCACTAGAATTGCACCCCACTCCTCTCTTCCTCCTATGATACACCTGTACGGGAAGCATCTTTTCTTATTAAAACTAATCTCTTGGAGACCTTGTACAATCTGAGAAGCGGAAGCCAGCTGTGAACTTGCTGCCCTCCAAGCAGCATCAGCCGAAGATTCATGCTTATCCTTTAGTTCCTCAGATTTCGTATGAAATTTAAAATTTGCGGCAGGATCATTATGGACATCCGTCTGACTATCGCCCAACACACCAGGAACAAGACTCTTTAATGAAGTAGACTCAGCAAGAATTGGTCTGGCTGACTCAGTCTGCTTCCGTCTGCAACTCTTGTATGACTGGACTCACTTCTGCTAAGCCCAGTCCATAGAAGAATTACAATTATATTCCCCAGGTTTAATGGTAATCAAGAATTCTGAAACATCCCATTTCAACCTAACATTTTTTGGAATATCAGAAAATTGATCAACTTCAACTAATACTCGGGCAAATTCCAGATTTTGCCACAATCATGTTTTTCTGTCAACTTCTTTCGAATTTCCAAAAGATGCAACAATACTATCAAAGATCTCAACATCCCAAAGTCGAAGAGGAATAACAAAACACCAAATATTCTTCCTATTCTCTGCATGATGAACTTTAAAAGCAGACCTGTATTCTTCCCACTGAATATAATAACTGTTAAATTCAAAAAACTTCAATTTCAAAGCTTCGTGCCTGCTATATGCATTGGGAGAAAAAGCAATAAATCTTCTGTTATTCAGATCTCCAATCTTCCATTCTTGTTCGGTTGGCCACCTTTGTTGAAGAGCACTGACGATCTCTTCCCTATGAAACGAACCTCTGATGAAAGTTCCCACTAAATAATTTGCCAGCCTCTTAACATTTTCATCATATGAATGAAACCAGGATGCCTCCACAGCATTAGCCTTGACATCAATGTTTTCCTTGGAAATTGCAGTCTTCCTTGTGTAGACTCTATCATTGTCCAAGGATGAAGAACCATTCTTATAACATCTCACAATTCGATGCCTAATGGAATTACACCACCAGCATACAATGGCATTTTGACAAACAGAATCACGGTGTCCCTTCTCAAGACAGTGGAAACAACGATTAGTATAGACAATAGGCTGCCAAGGGTTGGTAAAAGAAGAGTTTCTCTTACCTCCAACAATGTTATGAACTCCAACTGCAGGATTGAGTGGCGTGCTGCCACACGTCTCTAGACTTACAGATCGCCATGCTCGACTCCCATGAGAAGCAAAGCCTTTGAGACTTCTTGAAGCAATGGGCTTCTTCTGTGCACTTCAATTTTTTTGCTTGCACTCTCCATCGCTCTCTTCCTCTCCCTTGCCGTCACCCCTCTCCGTCGCTTAGAAGTTTGGCATTGTTGCTTTTCCTTTTTACTCTCAGGAAGTGACATCTTTGGCCCTTATCATTGTAATCAGCTTTCTTCCGTGTTAAGCGAATAACCCTTCTGAACAGAACTGGTCTACCAAGCATCTGCAATTAGCAAATGGGTCTTTTTGCTCAAATTGCCTTGGTTAATGTACACAATTTTTTAAGCGTAAGGTGGAGCATCCTGCCTTTTCCATGTGTTTTTATCCAGCAGCTGGAATAGAACAAAAAAGGCCCCATCCAAGGTTCTAGGAAAGCTTTAGGCCTTCAAAAACAATGAGGCTCTTTGTAAGCCCCACAATCAGCATGACGAACACTGCTCCCTTCCTCTATCAACATTTCTTGTGCAATCCCTTCAGGTATATGATTTTCTAGACCTACTTCAGTTCTTAGTTTCCACCCATTTTCTTCAGTGCAAAAAAAAGATAATTTCCAAAACACTATGCTGGATTGCCTCTAGGTAGACTACCCTTTGACATTCAAATTATGTGCACTAATTCTTTTTAAGAAACTTGCATAAGCTACCATTAATAGTTGTAGTCTACAAACTCATTATGATTTCCTTCCGCATTGACTGTCATATCCATCACTTTGAGATCAAGATTCTGGACTTTACCACTACGATTTGTCTGTCATCCTTCCCCACCCAACCCATCTTTACAGGCTTTCTTATATCTGTTAGTCTCTTTGCTTCTAATAAAAAAGACCAATGATGTCCAACCTGATGTGTTCTAAATTTACTGCGCAACAAATATGTGCTAGGCCACATTGCACCCAGCAGATCTCTTAACTAAGAACGGACATCCACTAATTTTACAATACAGCAGAAAAAGGAACAGGCTTGTAATCTGAAATTTTTTACGATAATCATGTAATGGTAGTTCTGGGTAAGCAAGCCTAGCACTATAGAGAGAGCAAACGAGCCTACCTAGTTTAGAGTGGAACATGGGAACATGTTTAATATACCGTAAGGTATTGGTAGCTTGATTGTTTACTTCCTACTGTAAGCATATAAAGCTCCTCCTTTTATTGGTCTCTGCTGCTTCTTTTTTTTTTAAGGACCCTGCTGCAGTGGCAGGGACAGTTCATGTTAATCAGAAAAGCCCCCATCACCCCAGGTTCGACCCTGGGGTGAACCATCCTATCCCCCCTAGCTCGTACCAACCGGGCTACAGCCCATTGGTTGGTCTCTGCTTGTCTTGCATGCTGTTTTTCTGATACCCTTAAGCAACTTTACAATACCTGCCCAAGAACTGTGGAAGCTTATATTGGTTTGGCACCTATCTAAGATCTTCATGAGGTTCATGTTTGTCCTTGATCAATTTGTGTCTCGCAAACACCATAAAAAAATCATTTAAAATCAGACATCCCTGCTCCCACTTTCCAAGTGCTGGCAAAACAGAAAATCTGCCTACAGGCATTGAACCCATACCAAAAGATATGCATCATGCCTCCAGCCAAAGCATACACCCTTGCACACTTACCTCTCTAGATTCCCTCCCTTGCAAAACACGCAATCTCCTCTATCTCCATCTTTTCCTCTCAGATACAAATCACATGCCCTTATAAGCTTATGCTACTTCTTTTTATTGTGGCCATTTCATCTCTCCTAGTCTCCATGCGTTCCATGACATTATGCCCATCTTTTCCTTTGTGATCATCCATTCTACCCAATCAAACCCCTTTCTTCCACATTGCAGCCTATCCACATCTTTGTTTCTCCAGATAATATAATTCTCTGTGTAGAGCTCCCACCTACATACTTCCCTTTTCAAACTTCTCTTCAGAACATTGATCCTTCACATCTTCCCCATGATCTTCCTACATATGCCACCGGCCTTCAAATACTTTTCCTGCAATATTGCCAAACTCAACTGTATACTCACTGGACCAAGTCTTATGCAGTTACAGCTGTGCAACATGCACCCATCACGTCACCAGAGTGTCCCTTAACACAAAACACTATTGCAATTCTTGCTTAGGGTCATACTGCAGGTGCATATGATGAATCCACTCCTTCACTTTCAGTATCAAGCCTTCTCTCAAATCTGCCCATCTTCAGAGTGTCTGTTCCCTGTGTCTCATACAACAAAACACCAAGAAGCAATAAAGAGGGAGATGATAAGAGGGGTAAGAGATGGAAGAAGGGAAGACCAGGGCAATGCTTGAGAAGCAAAAATTAAAGAAACTGAAAATAGGGGAAGGTGATAGGAAGAGGGAAAGCCTACCACCAGAGACAACCACAGGATCAATTTATTCACTACTTTCGACCAACCACCTTGAATAGTCACTTCATAAATAACAAGTAAACCAATAAAAAATAAATGATAAGTAGCTCGATAAAGAAAGAAATATGCTGCATGTCTCCTTTTGAAGCTCAAAATATCTTTATCATAGAGTGAGTAATGCATCCTCTCTACAGCACTAGAATATAAACATCTTGCCAAATGGGAATCAGTTTGTAATATTGAGTGCTATAAAAGAAACTGATTTGGTAATGCTTCCCAAGCTTTATTTGCTTTCCTTTTTGAGTGGGGTAGAAGAAAATGCATATATCTTAAACAACTGTACAAACAGGAAAGCATTAGAACTTATACATCTCAACAACAAACGAGCAGCATGTACATGTTCTTTAGCATGAACATCTTACCTATATTAGATAAGCCAATCATCAGATGAAATATCTGCAAGAGAGTATTATATTGGTTAAAGAACATACACCTAACCAACCCAAAGGCTGCATGAAGAAACAGAAATGTAGCATATGAATAAAGCAAATAATTCTCACTTCGAAGCACAATAATCTATCATCAATACCCAACACAAAAATCATCATACATGATTAAACCACTTTCAAATGAAAAAAAAAAAAAAATTATGATGAAACACAAGACAAAATAAGATATCAAATATAAAACAAGCTAAAAAGCATATTATGATTGGCTTGCAAACATGGTTTTTCCATCACGTGTAATATCCCTACATTCTCTATGAGATCTACGTGTCTCCATGGGTCCCGAGATAAAATCTCTACCAAGATCAACAATAAGGGAGAGAGAGGAGTAGGGGAAGAGTAGGAAAAAGGTGACGGAAGAGCACAGCAGAAACAGGCAAGGAAGAGGAGGAAAAATGAGAACGCCGATGAAGGTCATGAGTATGACGAGAAAGGAGGAACTCTCTAACATGTGATGGCATAGAGATATAAGAAAAGAGTCCCTTTTTTTATGGAGTAGAAAGATGGAATCTTTAAATCAGTGGATAAAGGAGATTGAAATGATTGACATGGAAAACGCTAATAGACAATTGTTGAACCCAAAAAAGTGTTATACTAGGGTAATAAATCTAGGTGTATGCATGTATGCATGCATCAATGTAAGAGCTAGGGTTTTGAAACCACGTGTAAACGCATGCTTGCATGCAAAAGAAAAGGAAGAAAAAAACTAGGATTTGTGAACCTAGTTTTTGTAGAAAGAAATCTACAACATGCATACACAAAAGAAGAAAAAGAAACATGCATGCATGCAAGAACATGTAAAAAGAATGGAAGAATACAAATACCCCAAAGCTGCACCAATGCAGCAAGAAGGAAAGGACTAACCAAAAGCCTCCTAATGCTGCAATTGCAGTAAAAAAGGGAGCACTAATGCAGCAATGCAGGCTCCAAAACCAGCAAGATGGGCACCAAAGAAGCAAGAAAGAGAAGCATCAACAGCAGCCTCCAATTATAGATGGCAGTACC